>VMDR010011023.1:0-29468 GCA_007922815.1 Macrotus californicus
AGACTCTTGCCTTTCCTTCGGACTCCCAGCATGCCCCACCCCTCTCTCCATTTCATTCTTCAGCTCTGGCTCAAAGGGTACCCCCTCAGAGAGGCTTTCTATGACCCCTCACCTCTCTCCCAGGAGACTCTTCTCCTTTATTTCTACTGTGTTCCTTCACAAACCAACACTTTCATCGTTTTGCTGTTGCCTTGTGTCTCATCCCCAGTCTATAATCCCCCTGAGGGCAGGCAGCCTGTTCTCTTCAGGATATGGTAGGTACAGAATGTATATTTATTGCATGGAGTAATTGATTACTGAATTAATTAGTAATTAATTTCTGTAGGCACTGGACAAAACCCCATTTGCCTTGGGGCATTCACTGGTGAAGTTACCCAGGTGTGTAACTGAACAGATTAGAGTTGATAAACAGCTTAACTTAGTTCCTTTTCATTTCTAGGAGAAGCACATTTTCCTGCCAGTCACTGAAGATAAAATGATAATGAGTGAGAGGATCTGTCCCCTCAGAAAGGTAAGGGCCTGGGAGGGACTGGGGTGCAAAGTAGGCAGGGTATTAAGGGTTGAATTGTGTCTCTAAATTCACATGTTGAAGTCCTAATCCCCAGTACCACAGATTGTGACCTTATTTGGATGAGGGTTGTTGCAGATGGAATTACTAGTGAAGACAAGGCCATACTGGAGTAGGGTGGGCCCCTGATCCATTATGACTGGTATCCATATGAACAGTGAAAATCAGACACAGGCACTCAGACACAGTGAGAATTCCATGTCAAGCCTGGAAGCCACGGATCCACCAGAAGCTGGGATAGGGGCCATCCCTAACAACTTAGAGGGAAGCCCTTGATTTTGGGCTTCTAGCTTCCAGACTGTGAGTAAGTTTCTCTTATTTAAGCTGCTCAGTGTGTGGTCCTTTGTGACAGCAGCCCAAACAAACTGATACAGAGGGTAGGACCTGCATTTGTATGGGTCCCGACCATCTGGTTGGCTACTTGAATCATTTCCTTCATAGTCTCTGAGGTGGTTCACTCCTCCTTATGAAAATAGTCCCTGAGTCTGTGTTATTCTGTCCAGGCTTTGATAACTGGCACAGCAGCAGTTACAAGAGAAGATGGAAATCTCCCATCCATTAAATGTTGGCAACAAAACATTTTAAAACAGGGCTGATCAAACAAAATGCCTCTGCGAGGCTACCTGTGTACAACCTCTACATTAATGGAATCAGATTTTCAGGTTCTGTGGAAGGAGGAAGACCAAGGAGAGGCACTGGCTGATAACAGTAAGAGCCCACACCCCTTCAGCACCACACTGCGGGCTTTACCAATGCCAGCTCCTTTAACCTTCACCATAACGCATCCTGTTACAAATGAGGAAACTGAGTCATAGAGGGGCTCACTACCTTGCCTCAGGTAGCAAATAGTAGTCCCACAGCTAGCAAAGAGTAGTGCCAAGACTCCAGCCCAGTGCTGTCTGATTCCAGGGCGCACATGGCCTTCAGTGCTGGGGGAAGCATCTGGCCTGGCTCCGAGACCAGGCTGCTAGTGTGGAAGGATTTGTTTGTTGCCAAATGGGACTCAGGAGCTTTTTCTCTAGTGCCTGGTAAAGAAAGAGACTTCTGTGCATACTGAGCAGAGAGAGGTACAGAGTGAACAAGTCACACTAATGCTGAGGTTGGCCTGTACAGGTACACTTCTCCAGTGGTCGTTTGTCCCATTTATCTTCAGTGACTTGGCAGGAAAAGGTGCTTCTCCTAGAAATGAAAACAAGCTAAGTTGGGCTATTTATCAATTCTAATCTGCACTTTTAGCTGATGATACTACTCACCAACAAGGTGTGAGAGTGAGATAGTGGAGGTGACTGTGTAACACCCTGCTGGACCTTACTCCCTGAGACCCACATCAGCTGCTCAGCCTCATGGTCTGGGGTGATGACAAAGCATTGGAGGCAGGCAGTTTGAGGTCAGCAGGAGACCAGGGCCACAAAGGTGGGCTTGGGTATTACTGTTCACACTAGGGAAGGGCTAATTGTGAGAAGGGTTTTCCTGTCTTGGTTTAGGCTGCGGTTGAGATCACCCTGGGAAATTTGCTGTGTCCCAGGGATTGAAAAGGCACACTGCCCAGCTCCTGAGCTCCCCTTTTCTAGAAACCACCACCCCGCCCCATGCTCAAGCACCAACTAGGAGCTATGTTTACAAGACATAACCCCACCCTCCCTTACAAGCCTGCATTGTTCCTGATCAGCCAGGCCAATCAGAGACCACTGAGGTGTTTTGAGAGAGATTAGGAGGCAAAGCCATGTGAAATGAGGTGCATAGAAAACATGTCTCCAGAACAAGATGGGAGTGTCACAGAGATGGGAATGAAAGGCTCCTGGCTTCTGGAGGCCCTTCCATGCTCCAGTCCTTTTTGAGACCCATTGTATCTTCCATCCAGATTACACAGTTCCTGTTTTGTTTTACCTACTTGAGTTGGTGGCTATTACCAGTGACCAAAATGGTTCCAGCTCTTGGAGGGGGGTCACTGTGGGTCCTTTTTGGCTTCAGTTGCCTTCTGCTTTGGGGGACCTGCTGCAGGCTGGTGTTGGTTTGCTGTCTAGGTTTCCCTCTTCCCTGGTTGTGGGAGGGGTGGGGGTTGTGATGAGGTCAGAGTTAGTGAGAGCTACTATTTCTAGACCCATTTTATGGACAAGGAAACTAAGGCATAAAGCTACTTGCCCAAGGTTCACACAGCAAACACTCAGCAGAGCTAGACTTTGAGATAGTCTATGTCCTAAGTCAACCCAAGTACAGGAAGGTCACAAAAAGAACTGCATTCCAGTGACCAGTAGAAGGGAGCAGGACAGGTGTGGACATATATTGCCGACTGAAACAGTTTTCTCCTAATGCTGTCAGGTCAGGACTAAATATTAAGTCTTTTCTGTTCCCAGCCACAGATTCTGTCAGAACCTCAAGAGACTTCTTTTTCAAACCAGGTTGCTATGACAGGCCCCAAATTATAAAACAACTCTCAAAGGACATAAACAAGACTTTGGGTCTTCCTTGGCACTCCTGACGACTTCGCCTCCCAGCAGCACTCAGCAGGTGCTGGGGAAGCCCTGGGACAGCGTGGAGACTGCCCTAGTCTGGGGTGTAAGGTATTCCCCTCAGACCCGTGTTGTCCACCAGATGTGGGGCACGTAAGAAGATTGGGACTTCCTCATTTGGCAAGATCTTGGTGCACTCTAAGAAGTTTTCCAAATCGTAGATGGTCAGTAAATTCAGTATCCTGCTCATTTTCCCCAGAAGGAGCTGGATTTTCCGAGCTGTTGAACCGAATTCCACCTCCAGGAGTGCTGTCTTCTTCATTTCACTCAGCATCTCTGGGAATATGAACTGTGGGAATTCATGGAAGGCTAGGTGAGGATGTATGCCCTAGCACCATGCTCCTCCTACCCCAGGATTAGGGCCCCCTGGCCACAACTGACTCTTACCTGGAAACTTCACTCTTCAGGGCAAATCTGTGCTCCCAGCCCTGCAACCAGCAGCCTTTCTGCTGCTTCCCAAGCACATTCACTGAGCCTGTGCAAGTGAGCATATCCCAGCCTGAACCCCAACCAAAGGGTACCAGCTCCTGATCCCTGGTGTGACCTGCCTTCCAAAGATTGTGCCCTCCTGGGGGCATCTGGCCTCTCTATATGGATTCCCTACCATGGAGGTGCTGCCATAGCCAGGAGACTGTCCGAAGCATCAGCAGATGAGCCCCACTTCCACTTGGGCTCCCTTGGAGTGTGTCTGGGTTGTGCTGGGACGAGGCAGCACCCCAGTGAGGCCACCTCTACTCCAGCCCTGCCTTAGTTTGTTGCTATAGAAGGCTGAGCAAAAGGTGTCCTGGAGTTGGGGAGAATAATAAAGGATCATGCCAATATATTCTGTTTCTATGAAGTATCCAGTTTATGAAATGCTTTCACGTAAAGCATCTTATGGAAGCTGTACAACAATGTTGTCATTTTATAAATGGCTACAGGCTCAGAAAGAGCAAGAGGCCTGCCTGGTGTCACATAGGAAGAGGAGGGGCTGCCATGTTCTCAGGGCACCCTGCTGTCAGGCATGGGTGGCCCCTGCTGATGAGTCATATTTGTTTCATTTGGGGCCCACCCTCCACTGACACCAGACTGACCGTGTCAGCCATTCATCTCCCTTTTGGGCACTGATCTCCTTTGCTAATGCTGCTCCTTCAGTGGAATCCCACTGTATCTTGCAGGCCAGTGGCCCAGGTCACCAGGCCTCCACTCCAGCTGCCCTGTCAGCTAGTCACCACTATACAGCGGCAAATGGGAAGCCTGGTGTAGACTGTGAGTGTTCGTCATCTCTTTCCTGGGTTGGCTGCTCTGGGAAACCCAGGGTAGGTAAGAAGGTTGAAACATCATTATTTAGTTTGTAAAATAGCAGGCCTTCCCAGGCGAGGGAACCTAGGATGACCAGCTGCCTGGATCTGCTGGGAACTGTCTCAGTTTAAGCTCTCACAGTCTCATGTCCTGGAAAACCTCTCAGTCCTGGGAAAACTAGGTGGCTGGTCACCCTACGCCTACCACATTCCCTCTTCTCCTTTTAAATAGTATTCACAGAGCTTAGTTTTGCTTCAGTCTGCTGTTTGCCTCTTTCCTTCATCAACCCGCTTCTCTGTCTGGCTCACTTCCTGGGAGACATGTCCATTTGTCTGTCTCCCGGGCAGTTCTGCGTTTGGGGGCCTTGAATGCCTCTCTGGTGGGTCTGTAAACAGCCTTCTGTGGAATAGGGGAGGGGAGCTGGCCCAGGGACAGGGTCTTAGTGGATCTCAGTGGGTGGCTAAGGAGATAGACTGGACAAGGGGTGTATGGACATAGAGGTTCAGATTCCAGCAGTTCCAGGCCTTCTGGGGTTTGCCTTATTCCTCTCCTTGAGTCTGGTCCTCAGGAAGGGTCTCAGTAGCCCACCTTCTTGCCCTCTCACAGTGAGCGCTCTACGGTCTGGGATCACCATTTGTAATGGGTTGAATTGTGACCCCCAAAAGACATATCCAAGTCCTAATCCCCAGTAACCTGTGAATGTAACCATATTTGGAAATAGACTTTTTGCAGATGTAATTAAGAATCTCGTATAAGGACTTAGGGTCGGCCCTGAACCCAGTCAATGTCTGGTGTCCTTATAAGAGAAAGGACTGGGAGATTTGATGCACAGAGTCACAGAGGAGAAGTCCTTGTGAGACAGAGGCAGAGGTTGGAGTGAGGCTTCTGCTGGCTGAGGGATGCCAAGAGCCACCAGAAGCTAGGGGAGATGAGAAACGACTCTCCCTGAGAGCCTTGAGGAGGAGCGTGGTCCTGGTGACACTTTGATTTTAAACTTCTAGCCTCCAGAGCTGTGAGAGAGTAAATTTCTGTTGTTGTAAGCCCCTAGTTTGTGATAATTTGTTATAGCAGCCCCAGGAAACTAACAGTCTTCTGTGATGTCTTGCCTGGCCTATGCAGAGGACCTTGAACTTCCAGGTAGTCATTTGTTTTGAGATGAACAAGTTTGGGGAGGAGAGAAGGGGACATCAACAGCAGGAGTGGGGACACAGATTTTCCCTTTGTTTCTGGCCCTGCCATTTGACATGATTGTAGTGAGTGTCAGTCAAGATAACACATGTTACCTTTTTGGGGGGTGGGTGGGATCTGGCTTATGGCTAAGCAATTTGAGGCTGTCAGTTTCCTCAGAGCAAAATGTCATAGTGTTGGGAAGTGAAATGAATACCTCTGTGTGCATTAAGCACCAGGTTAATGGAGGCAGCCTTGTTTTTCCGTGGGTTGGAGATATGCAGAACATGGCCCAGGGGCTTATGGCTTGGACCAGTCCAAGCAGCAGTGGCCTGCGTGCAGGTGGGCAGAGGTGTGGGGTGCTGAGATCTTACCTTGTACTTGGTGCCCAGGTTTAAGCGAATGTGCTTTGTTTGGTGGATGAAGTGGAAGATGATCTTATCTTGGCTCCTGATTTGTACCTTGATGTACTGGTTGATATTTAAGGAGATAGACTGGACAGGGGGTGCGTGGACGTGGAGGTTCAGATTCCACCAGTTCCAGGCCTTCTGGGATTTGCCTTTGGCAAAGTAGTAGCCCACGTTTTGGCTCAGGCTCAACCTAGATTAAGAAGTCCCATCAGGTAATCAGAGCACTTGGTCCTGGGACAACTGTCACAGTCTCTCCTGTGGCAACACAGGCCTACTCCCTCCCTCTCTCTCTTTCCTTTTCTTGTGTCAACCTTTGCCCACAAACATGCTACAGGCTCCCACAGGTCTTGGCAGGTTGAAGAAATTCTGACCAGGATGGAAGCCCAAGACTAGGTGTGGCCCTTCAGCCCTGCCATGTGGGACTTGTCCCCGGCCCCTCGCTCTCACTCTCTCAGTCCCAGGGGCCTGCGTGTTTGTCACCTTCTCAGGGCTTTGCCATGTTGCTTCCTCAGACCCCCGCCCCCCCCAACCCCACCTTGGTGGCATGGCTGGCTCCTGCTTATCCTTCAGGTTTCAGCTCCAGTATCACTTACTCAGAGAGGCTCTGTCCTGACCAGCCCCTCTGGTCCCTATATCACTCTCCATCTTTGCCCCTTGTTAGTTTCTTCCATGTAATTTACTAACACATACAGTTGATTCTTGTTATTTGTGATATGTAGTTGGGGTCTATAAAAGGCCTTGGATGCTTAGTGAATACTGAACCCATTGTTCCTAGGAGAAATATATATATATATCGCATAGATAAGCTTAAATCTAAAAGCAAACCCATCCTGGTAGATTCCACCTGGCCCCAGAGCTGAGGCTTCCTGTGCTACAGTGCCCTGCCCTCCTCTCTCCACCTTCTGGGAGGTAGAGTCACCTTGTTCAGCCTCAACTGGAAATGTGTGCATCAGATGCCTCCAGTTTTCACCCCTGCTCATGTTTGTAACTCTATGTGAAATACACACACATGCACTTCCCCTAGGAGCAGTGAGTTCAGTGTTCCCTAATTCAATGTTCATGGAAACTTTGTAGTACAGAACTATCTTGAATAATGAGAATCAATTGTACTTGTTTATCATCTGTTTTTCCTTACTACAATGTAAGTATAAAATGTGGTCCTGGAGGGCAAGGGCCACGCACCATCTGGTTGCCTGATGAGTTCCCACTGCCCAGCACTATGCCCGGCATCCACATAAATAGGGACTGGATGAGTGAGTGGTAGATGGCGTTCTCCCTCACCCAGCCCAGGCCCTACTTGTTTATGAGCCATCCTTTCTTGGTCATTTAAACCCATTGTATTCCTCTGTCCCTGGCTTCTGCTTTTTGAATCCCATCAGGTCTGTCCCTGGAATCTGTGCTGTTGGGGGGGCACCTTCTCTTGAGGACTGGATGCAGAGGGAAGAGACCTGAGACCACGGTTAATCAGAAGGGTGTAGGGTTCTGAGGAGCCTGGATTACTCAGACTACCTGCCAGGTCTCTTCTGGGGTGTCCAGGGCCCATGTAGTTTGGCTCAGAGAGGGAGGCCAACTAAGTGCACGCTTGTTCACCTCCAACAGGAAAACTCCTAGTCACTCCCAATCTTAGATTCTCCTGTTGCTTCCCATTGCTCATCAAGGAAAGTGCAGAAGTCCTAAGTCCCTCACCATCAGGCCCCAGCCTGGCCAACCTCATTTCTCTTTACTTAGACAAGAGGCTGTATGCCCGTGAGGAATCAAAAATGTGGGTGCTGGAGCCAGTCTCCAGGTTTAAAGCCTGGATCTGCCACTTGCAAGCTGTGTGATCTTGGGCCAGATACTTAACTCCTTTATGCCTCAATTTCAACTGCCAAATGCAGATAATAATAGTACTTTACTCATAGGGTTGTTCTGAGGGTTATATGCTTATACATAGCAATAACTCTTTCAACATTACAGTGTCCTTATTATCACTGATGGAGTGGGCAGAGAGGGGAGTTTTCTTTCGCCCTGTGGGGAAGCAGATCCTTCAGCTCTAACCCCTTTGATGGCTCTTATCAGAGTTCTCTCACTAGACCTTCCCTGCTCCCTGGGGTCAGAGGTCTGCCCCTGCCTGGGGGCACCTAGCTGCAGGCTAAGTTTTCCTCAGAAAAATGGGATCTAGAACACTCAGAGCTATCTGAATCTGGAGGTTCCTTTCAGAGCGTGTAAAGACCTCTCCAAAGGACCCTGAGTTCAGGCAGGTCTGGGGCCCCTCGCTGTATGGGCCCTGAAGCCTGGTGGGAGGTCTGGTCTGAGATTCCTCAAGCCCCAAGTCTAGAAGTTGGGGGTGATGCTAAGGTTTAGTTTCTACACACCCAGCAAACTACAAGTATGCCGTCTACCTTTCCCGAGGAGACAGAAATGAAAAATGACCCAAGAAATATTTAGTTCTTAAAACAGTGTGGCTTTAAATCCTTCCCAGGCCTGGGGAGCAGTGGAGGATCTCTCTGTCAGCATCAGTACTGAGGGTGTGTAGACGGGCCTGGAACCTGGGGAGCAGTTGTAGAAATTTCTAGTAATGATTACAGTCAGTGGGCCCTGACTGAGCAAGAGGGTCTTTTCCACAAAATTTGTTCTCCCTGTGATAGTGGAATTGCAGTTCTAATGATGAATTCCCTCAGGGAACTTTCCCTGGGATTGCAGTTTAATTTGGTGCTGTTGCCCCTGGGGAGGGAAAAAGCTTGGCCCATTCTGCCCTGTAGTATGACATTTTGGGGATGATGAGTGTGTGGGGGGCAGTTCTGCCCCCACAAGGACACAAGGACAGTTCTTTCATCCAGGTCTCTGCCTGAAGTGCTGCTGCTTTGCTTTGAGTTAAGCCAAACTAGAGTATGACCCAGATAAGATGCGATTGCTTTTGGGGGAGACAGGAAAAAAGGTTGAGCACCTGTGTACAGCTGAGTGTGGAAGGGCTGCCGAGGAGCTGAGCCGTGCACCAGCTGTGTGCAGAGGGGCCCAGACCCGCTGAGGGGAGTGAAGGGCGGTAGCTTTGCCCTTCCCCTACTGCCTGCTCCTCCAGCACCAAAACGGAAGGACAAGAAAAATGACAGTGACACTATGGGGGAGGGGCGTGCTGTCCCTCTGTGGGGGCAGCTAGGGAGCAAGGAGAGAAAGGCAGAGGCTGCCTGTGGGTGAGCAGAGGGGTCAGGCCAGGTTGGGGAAGAGTGGAGGCCCCTTGGGGTCTCCTGGGCCTTGGCCTTGGCCCCGTTGGCAGGATGCTGCACAGCCACTTGTAGAGATTTACCAGGCCCACTCTGAGCCCACATGATCAGCTTTCACTGACAGCTTCCCATTCTCTCCAGTGGGGGAGGAGCTCAGGGCTAGAAGAAAAAGCGGCCAGTGTGTGTCCCACTCTTGAGAACCCATAAATGGTGAAGTGGTTAGCAGTTTCAGAAAAACTTAAAGACAAGAAGACAGCAGGTCCCAAGGAGAGAGATAGGAGGTAGGAAGTTCAGGACTCCTAGACTCTGAAATGGCTATGAGGCTAGTGCCTGGAAGCAAGGCTATTCTGGGGAAGAAAGATTGAACCACTGGCCACTGCTATCCCTCAGGGCAGGACCTTGGCTCTGTTTTCTTGTGAGGTTGGGGCTGACCTCAAGTCCCAGCAACAGTCTGAGGAGTCAGCACAATAGCCATCCACTCCTGACCTGAGGGGAGGACCGGAGGTGGCTCCTGTTGATTTTGATGAGAAGATGGAAATATTTGCTTCAGGGTCCCTTGTCTTTGTCTTATGGTCCTCCAGGGGGTCATGCCTGGCAGATGGTCAGTGGTGGGTCTTGGCTGCTTTCTGAAGCCTATGGAGGGCATACTGGCCTCGGTCCCACACCAGCTAACCTGGTGAAGACCTCCAGCCCCATGCCAGCATGACAGAATCAGAATCTGGAGTGTGGGGGGTCAGCCTTTCTCCAGTTCTAAGCACCATCCTTCCCCTTGGGTTTTTAAAAAAGATTTTATTTATTTATTTTAGACAGAGGGAATGGGAGGGAGAAAGAGAGGGAGAAAAGCATCAATGTGTGGTTGCCTGTTGCACCCCACACTCGGGACCCCACCCACAACCCAGGCATGTGCCCTGACTGGGAATCGAACCAGTGACCCTTTGGTTCACAGACTGGTGTTCAATCCACTGAGCCACACAAGCCAGGGTCCCCTTGGGTTTTGATGGGCTGAGATTTAGGGATAAGATGTGGTTTCTCTTATGAACATTATTTGATAATTTAAAAAAACGGTTAATTTTAGGCTGAGTCAAAATGCATAAAACTTCTTACCAGTAATTTTATGTATGGTTCAGGGCAAATAACCTATCAGCTTCTCTGAGCCTCAGTTTTCCTATCAAGAAAGTAAAAATAGACTTCCTCAAAGTCTCTTTTGGCCCTAAAAATATGTGTCATTAAGGAGAAGAGGCCCATCTATATGTATCAGATGCTATTTGGGATAATTAACGAGTTTCTTGCCCCTACTACTTGGTACTTCTTATACCCAGTACCTTTTCCCACCAGTTTCCCAAGACTTTCAGGCATCAGTTTTTATATAAAGGGCCCTCTGGAGGGGCAGACATCTCTGAGAACAAAGTAGTCAGGTAGGAAAAGGTGTTGAAAAAAAACATAGCAGAGAAAATATTCTTAAAAATCAAGGCCTGGAGAGTGAAAATCCGCCCCCCCCCCCTTTTTAAATTAAAAAGAAAAAAGTTTGGCTTTGACAGTAAGACAGAAAGTATACATTGATGCTAGATAACATGCACTTCCCACATAGGTCTGCCTGGAATGCAAGGGGAGCAGGGAATCCTGGAGAGATAGAGTATTTACCCCAAAGAGATGGAGAAAAATTCTGAAGTGGCCAAATTACCTTAAATTGGTAAGATGAAGTTTTCCACCATTACTAGAAATGGAACTTAAGAACTAAGTTCAGTTACAATGAAATATTTAAAAGTTATAGTTTTGAATACAGTACATGCACCTCCAGAGCACTCACCACACCCTCCTCTCTGATGCCCCCAGGACAGAGGAGAATTATCCTAGAAATAGGATAATATTTCTAGGATAATTTTCATGAGGTTTGACTCTCAAGAGATGTAGAGGAGATGAAGCCAATAGAAGTGGTTGCATTGAGTCTGTATTTGCTGTTTCGCCATGGGGAAAGCATCGGTGGGACAAGGACAGTGCTCCTTGTCTGAGGTCAGGGACCTGTCTTACTGGTCCATCATGATACCCATTTTCACATTCCAATATGTGTGAGTCAGATGAATGAATTTACAAATGGAGAGAGAGAGAGAGAGAGAGAGAGAAAGAGAGAGAGAGAGAAAAAATCAAGCCTTAACCATACTGCTTCTGCTTCTCCATGGGGAAAAGTGTTTGGCACTCATGGCTGAAGCTTACCAGATTTCTCTGTTTTCATCATAGAAGGTGGCATGGCCAGAGTTATTGGTAAGGGCCTGAATACACATTTCTTCACTGTCTTCCAGAATGATATATGTGAACTTGCTCTCTTTCGTACTGAGGATGAGCATAGCCAGGTTTCCTGATGGATAACTGGGAGATGGTTAAGGCACAAGCAGTCCCTTGGGATCCCCTTGAAAAAGCACAGCCCTGCCAAGGGTGCAGGCCTTAGTAGAACCCATGCCCCAGCCCTGAATCACAGACTTTTTAGGTGTCGCATGTGTTCCAGTGGATACTGTATCTGGCCTGATCCATCAGGAAAGAGAATTTGGAAGATACTCTCATTGGGGTAGAGAACTAATTTTACATCACCTTGAGGCACCTGGGAAGAAAAGACATGGCCGTGAAAAGTGTGCAGGGGCTGATTGTTCTAATTTAGAGTGTGGGGTTGTCACTAGAATGCTTGGGACCTATCCACTCACTCTGGATGCCCATCCCACCTATCACTACCCCACCCATGAAGGCCCTACCCATCACTACCTCCACCTTGCTAGGAAATCTGTACAAGAAACCTCACAGGGTGTCAGTTTACTTGTCCATGTGATGAGGAGGCTGAAATGGATGATTCTGTGTGTGTGTGCATGTGTGCATGCAGATTTTAAACTACCATTTCAATCACTCTAGTGGTTATTGGTTGTATTTGTTTTCTAGTGTGCCCATAACAAAGTGCTATAAACTGGGAAATTTGAAAACACGGGAATTTACTCTCTCGTAGTTCTAGAGGCCAGAAGTCCAAAATTGAGGTGTCAGCAAGGTTGGTTTCTTCTGGAGGCTCTGAGGTAAAATTTCTTCAGGCCTCCTAGCTCCTGGTGATGGCTGAAGACCCTTCTTTGCCTTGACTTGTGCTGAGCCTTTCCAGTCTCTGCCTCCATCTGCATGCAGGCTTCTCCCCTGTGTCTCTGTGTCTTCAGGGGGCCATTTTCTTGTAAGGACACCAGTCATGTTGGATTAGAGTCCGCCCCTACTGCTGTGTGACCTCATCTTAAGAAATTATATCCGCAGAGACCAATTTTCCAAATAGGGTCATATTCTAAGGCCCTGGGATTAAGATTTAAACAAATCTTTTTTAGGCGAATATTGAGGGTTTTTATTGTTTCTTGAATCTGGATGAATTATATATTTCTGGGCAATTGTACATTTTATGTAAATTTTCAAATTTACTATTATAAACATTTAAAATACAATGTTTAAAAAAACCTCTACTGCTTCTATAGTTATGTCTTTGTCTTCATTCTTTATATTATTGATTTCTTCTCTCTTCTTTTGTTTGGATCAGCCTTGCCTGAAGATTTGCCCATTTTATTAGTCTTTTCAGAGAACAAGTTTTGGTTTGTTTATTCTATTATTTCTTTGGTTTCTGTTGTAATCAATTTCTGTTCTTATAATTATGATTTATATACTTCTAGTTTCTGTGGGTTTTCTGTTTTACTATAGTTTATTTTTCTAATTCCTTGAATTGAGTTTTGAGCTCATTGATTTTCATCTTCTTCTTGGTCTTCCTCCATCTCCTCCCCCTTCTTTAATACAAACATTTAGCTATAACATTTCTCTCAAAATACTGTTTTAGCTGCTTCCCATGAGTGTAGATGTTTACCTTTCATTTCATTCTAAACATTTTCAAATTTTCAATATGATTTCTTCTTTGACACACAAGTTATTTACAAGTGCATTTTTAAATTTACAACATATCAGTTGCTTTTGTTTCCATTATTATTATTACTAATTAAAATGCACTGGGGTAACAGACATAGTCTATATATCAACTCTTCAGAGTTTGCTGGTTTTCATTTTGTGGCTTAGTGTGTGATCAATTGTTATAGCTGTTTCATGTGTGCTTGAAAAGGATGCACGTCCTCCAATTATCTCACGTTCTCATCCTGCCTTGGAGCCCAGGATAACCCTGGATAATCAGGATGCACTGTTCCCCTGCTCCTACCCCTTCCTTTCCCGTCATGCACACCCACCTCACTCATACTCGCTCACACTCTCACTACTATTCTGGTATTATTCTGGTTTCTCTATTCTGGTATTATTTTCCTTACTGTCTCTCTCACGCGTGCTGCTCTGCATTTAAAGGAATGCTTTTCACATTTCATCTAAATTTCCTAGGTGTTTGGAGACAGATTTTTAGGTCATATAGGATTCCACATTACTTTAACTGGAAGTCAGACCAGTGATCTTCAAACTATTGTTTTAAACAGTTAAAGAGTCCTTTGTTCAAGAAAGCTTGCAGCGGAATGCCAATATCTAAGAAAATAAAAGAAAGAAATGCTGCTGTTTGAGGAGTTGCTGTGGCTTTCTCTCTAGGTCACAGCCTTTAATTGTTTTTTAATTTATTGATTTTTTTTTTTTTTTAGAGAGAGAGCAAGGGGGGGAGGTGGCGGAGGGGAGAGAGAAACACTGATTTGTTGTTCCACTTATTTATACATTTATTGGTTGATTCTTGTATATGCCCTGACCAGGGATTGAACCCACAACCTTGGCTTATCAGGATGACATTCTAACCAACTGAACTACCTGGCCAAGGTGGGCACAGCCTTTAAATGCCCAGAAACCTGGGCATCTGGATGAAAACCACTACGGGACATGAGAAGATCCTATAAATGACTATCCCCACACCCAGCACTGCACTGAACACTTTAGTGCCACAACATGGTGACTCAACAAAATAGACACTATTATTGTCCCTATTTAAGAGAGGCTAAGTGATGTGCACAGAGTCACCAGTGAGAGGAGAGCTGGAACCCCGCAATCCACCCTCCCCCCAACCTGCAGGCTTGTCAGTGGAGAAGCATGCTGCCTCTCACCGTTAAGCTCCCAGCCACCTCACACATTTAGTTTACAAATCACTGCTCTTCTTTTATTTTTAACCTAAGAAAGTGCCTTGTAAGAACATCTGTGTTTGATTTGTTCCTGGTGGCCTGTAAAAAGCTTCTAGACATTGCTCGTGGAAGAGGATACTTGTATTTTCAGTCTTATTTTCAAAGCTGCCTGAAAGCCAGACTTTCTCAAGAGGTTTTCTGCTTGTCAAATTCACTTGTCATGTAATGGCATTTTCCTAATGATGAGAACCCCACGGGCAAAGCAGAATCTCTGTCACAGAGGTGAAGTCATTACATTTTTCTCTCACTGGGAAATTACAGTCAAGTGCCACTTAACGACAGTCATAGAAGTAGTGTCTTTTGGTCACTGTGGGAACACCTCAGAGTGCACGGACACAACCCTGGAGGGTCAGGCCATCACTGTGCTGTATGTGCTGTGCTTTCATGGGACTGGCAGTGCAGTAGGTTTGTTCACACCAGCCTCACCACACACATATGGCATAACATGTATGCACAGTGTATAATAACCGGCATATCTAAAAGCCTAAATTTCATTACCATTTGCTTGGGGACAGAGTAAGAGACTAAGATCTAAAAGCTAAGAGAGAAGGGACTACATCTCTGGCCCTTCAGTTCTACTAGAGAAAAACGTGCCTCACTGGTAGGACCCTGCACTGTGAGACAGCTGCTGTCTGTCTGTGAGTTTGCTCTGCTGCTGTCCGTCCGTCTGTCCATTCACTCTCCCTAGCTGCCATGGAGCTGCTGTCCATCCATGAACTCTCCCTGGGCTGCTGTCTCCTGGGCTAGCCAGGTTGGATGCTGCCTGAACACCAGTATATGCCTGTAAGTAGTACTCCACTTGACTCAGCAGACTACTAGAAATTTATTGCCTATTGTAAAAACAAAAGACAAATGTCCCACTCCTCATGGATGGTTTGGGTGGTCTGGTGTGAATGGTGGGTCAGGAAGGATCGTCTGCTTAGAAATCTTGGTGAGAAACTTCCTCTTGGCTGCAGGGAGAACACTGAAGATTAGGTGGGGGACAGAGGCTGCAGGAGCCACAGCTTTAAGGTGGGACAGGGCAGGGAGTTCACTAGCCTGGCTGGGGAATGAAACCACGGAAGTTTTCACTAACGGACTGGAGGTGAGGCCAGGGAGATGAGGAAACTGAAGGTCGCCTCTTAGGCTTCCAACACCCTCTCTATTCACTGTCTGTTACAATCTGAAGAGTCCCCTGCTCCCCCTTAATTCCTCTGTCTGTAAGAGTTCTGACTGGTCCCACTGACTTCCTTTCTATGTACAGGCCCAAGAAATGAAGGGATATTGCACTTCCCATTCCTATTCTGAGGCCAGAAGGGTCCACACCTTAGTTGACAGTGTCAGTTTCTAGCTCTTACATTTTTGGCACAAGTGAGGCCACCCTCATCACTTTAAGATGTTTGATTGCTTTTCCTCTTAGTGCACACTGTTCTTATTTTTCTTCTGGACACACAGCAGGAGTACGTTCCTCAGCCCTCTTGCATCTAGGTGGGGCCATGAGACTCATTTTGGCTAATGGAGTTTAAGCCTGGATCTTGGCTTCACTTCTTGTGCATGCGACTGGACACAAAGAACTCCAAGATGGCGATGGATCTGTGATGAAAGGGCCCAGATCCCTCAGAGCCAGCCTCTAGGACAGCCACCGAGAGAGCTGCAAGACTCAAACCAGATGTGATGTAAGAAACTCCAATCTGGTTCTTAAGCCATTTAACTGTGGGAATCACATGTTTCGGTAGCTAATGAGCAGTGCCTTGACTAGCACAGGCTGTGTCCTGAGATAGTCATGTATGTTTTTCTGGGTCTCACTTTCTTCAACTGTAAAGTGAGGATAATAATAACATACTTATGGCACAGGAATTGTTGGGAAAAGCTACATTTACATTATATGTGGAAGTACTTTACAACCTGCATGGTGTTACATAAATGTTAGTTTCCATTAGTCTCCTTGTGTCCTACAATTTAATAAATGACAACATAGCATTTATTTAGTTGCTCATGCCAAAATTCTTAGATTCATTCTTTTGTCTTCTTTTTCTCTTATACCCCACTTCCAATTCAATAGGAAGCCCTCTTGACTCTCCCTTAAAAAAATATCCCAAATCAAACTGTTTTTGCCACCTCTACTGCTACCACTTAGTAGAGATGACCATCACCACTCTCCTGAATTTATGCCTGGCTTCGAGCTGGAATTTCTGCCTTTATTCTTTCCCGTTAAACCTATTCTCTGTACAGCAGCCAGAAAGACTCTTCTAGAACATATGTCAGATGATGTTTGTCCCCTGCTCTAGACTTTCCAATGGGTTCTCCTCATTCTTAGGATAAACTCCAGAGTCTTACTATGACCCACAAAGCTCTACCTGATCTGGGCATCCAAGTTCATTCATTATTCCTCTCTCACTTACTCACAGCTGTCCTTAAGACAGAGGCCTCAGGGCCTTTGCACTTATTTGCTCTGCTTAGAATGCCCTTCCACCAGGTATCTACATAGCTTATGCCCTCATCTCATGCATGCCTAGGCTCAAATGGCACTTCCAAGATTGCCCTATGGGTATTAGAGCAACTCCTCTCTCAGCTGAACACCTTAAGAACTCAAGCTCA
Organism: Macrotus californicus; assembly: GCA_007922815.1. Classification (NCBI taxonomy): domain Eukaryota; kingdom Metazoa; phylum Chordata; class Mammalia; order Chiroptera; family Phyllostomidae; genus Macrotus; species Macrotus californicus. The sequence continues at coordinate 16,867 of VMDR010011023.1, forward strand.
GAACTTAAGCTGCCTTGCCCCCTGTGGCACCTAATAATACCTGGCGTAGTACTGAACAGTATTTTCGTACATTGGCTGTCTCCTCAATTGAAACATAAGTTCTCTGGAAACAGGGGCTCTATTTTCTTTTGTATCTCCAGCACCTAGACGAGGGCCTGGCATAGTATATTCTCAAAAATATATTTACAGAAGGCATAAAATCCATTACATCTTTCTAATTCCCACTTTAATGCCTCCTTTTTGAGCTATAGACTTGATTATTAACTCACTCTGAAAAACTAATATTTTGAGACTAATTTTCACTTATAATTTCACAGTTTACATCATAAATATTACTATATAATTGATTTTTAAAATAGGCTTTATTTTTACAGCAGGTCACAGAAAAACTGAGCAGAAAGCACAGAGTCTCCCTGTACCTCCAGCCCCACCACACCGGCACAGTCTCCAGCGCTCTCACCGTCCCACCCCACAGCCTCCACCGCTCTCACCGTCCCACGCCACGGCCTCCAGCGCTCTCACCGTCCCACGCCACGGCCTCCAGCGCTCTCACCGTCCCACCCCACGGCCTCCAGCGCTCTCACCGTCCCACGCCACGGCCTCCAACGCTCTCACCGTCCCACCCCACGGCCTCCACAACTATCACCGTCCCACACCACATGCACATTGTGCAGTCAATGAACTGACACTGGCACATTCTTATCATTCAAAGTCTGTGGGTTCACTCTTGGTGTTGTACATTTTATGGGTTTAGACAAATATCTAATGGTATGTATTCACTTGTAGCATCATGCAGAGTATTTTTACTGCCTTAAAAATTCTCTGGGCTCCATTTATTCATTCCTGTCTCCACCCAAGCCCCTGGCAACCACTGATCTTTTTACTGCCTCCAGAGTTTTGCCTTTCCCAGAATGTCACATAGTTGATCTTTGAACAACAGGTTTGAACTGTGCAGGTCCATTTATCTGTGTATAAGCAGACCTGTGCAATTCAAATTCACATTGTTCAGGGGTCCACTGTATTTTTTATCTATATTTAGGAATCTGTATATGTGGAGGGTTGATTTAAGTTTTACTTGATTTTGGACTGTGACTTGTTGTTGCCCCCATTCCCCACCTTGTTCAAGAATCAACATACTGTGTAGTTGAAATTATACAGTATGTAGTCTTTCATATTGGTTTCCTTAACTTAGTAATGTAAATTTAAGGCTCCTCCATGTCTTTCCATGGCTTGATAATTCATTTCTTTTTAGCACTGAATAATATTCCATTGTATGAATGTACCAAAATTTATTTATCCTTTTACCATGCGATTATTTTTTTAAAGATTTTATTTACTTATTTTTAGAGAGAAGGGAAGGGAGGGAGAGAGGGAGAGAGATATCAATGTGTGGTTGTCTTTCATGTGACCCCCACTAGGTACCTGGCCTGCCACCCTGGCATGTGCCCTGACTGGGAATCAAACTGGTGACCCTTTGATTTGCAGCCTGTGCTCAATCCACTGAGCCACACCAGCCGGGGCTAATTATTTTTTAAAAATTATTCTATTACAGTTGTCTGAGTTTTTACTCTCCTTTATTCCCCTCCACCTTGCACCCCCACTTCCACCAGCATTCCCCCCACATTAGTTCATGTCCATGGGTCGTACATATAAGTTCTTTGGCTTCTCCATTTCCTATACTATTTTAACAGCCCCGTCTATTATGTATCTACCATTTATGTTTCTTATTCCTTGTCCATTTTCCCCCATTCTTCTCCTGTCCCCTCCCCACTGATAACCCTCCAGGTGATCTCCATTTCTGAGATTCTGTTCCTGTTCTAGTCATTTGCTTAGTTTGTTTTGTTTTTGTTTTTTAGGTTCAGTTGTTGATAGTTGTGTTTGTTGTCATTTTACTGTTCATATTTTTGATCATCTCTTTCTTAGATAAGTTCCTTTAACATTTCATATAATAAGGGCTTGGTGATGGTGAACTCCTTGAACTTGACCTTATCTAGGAAGCACTTTATCTGCCCTTCCATTCTAAATGATAGCTTTGCTGGAGAGAGTAATCTTGGATGTAGGTCCTTGCCTTTCATGACTTGGAATACTTCTTTCCATCCCCTTCTTGCCTGCAAGGCTTCTTTTGAGAAGTCAGCTGAGAATCTTATGGGAACTCCTTTGTAGGTTACTGTCTCCTTTTCTCTTGCTGCTTTTAAGATTCTCTCCTTATCTTTCATCTTGGGTAATGTAATTATGATGTGCCTTGGTGTGTGCCTCCTCGGGTCCAACTTCTTTAGCACTCTCTGAGCTTCCTGGACTCCCTGGAAGTCTATTTTCTTTGCCAAATTGGGGAAGTTCTCCTTCATTATTTGTTCATATAAGTTTTCAATTTCTTGCTCTTCCTCTTCTCCTTCTGGCACCCCTATGATTCAGATGTTGGAATGTTTAAAGTTGTCCTGGAAGTTCCTAAGCCTCTCCTCATTCATTTGAATTCTTGTTTCTTCATTCTGTTCTGGTTGAATGTTTATTTTTTCCTTCTACTCCAAATTCTTGATGTGAGTCCTGGTTTCCTTCCCTTCACAGTTGGTTCCCTGTCTATTATTCTTTGTTTCACTTTGCATAGCCTTCACTTGTTCCTCTATTTTGTGACCACACTCAACCATTTCTGTGAGCATCCTGATTACCAGTGTTTTGAACTCTGCATCTGATAGGTTGTCCTCCTTGCTTAGTTCTTTTTCTGGAGTTTTGATCTGTTCTTTTATTTGGGCCATATTTCCTTGTCTAGTTTTTCCTGTTAAATTGTAAGGGGCAGAGCCTTAGGTATTCACCAGGTTGGGGTAACCCACCTTGCTGTGCTGTGGTGGGAGAGGTCAGAGAGGGAACAATGACACTTGCTTGAGTCTCAGCTGGCTTTCAGTCACTTCCTCTGCTACCTACAAGCCAACAGGGCCCTTCTGATGCTGATTCCTGGATAGGTGGGCTTGTGTATATTTTACGACCCTGTGAGTCTCTCCAACGAACTCTCCTGTGAGGCTGGGAGTTTCTCCTGCCGTTGCAACACCCACAGATTTTTACAGCCAGAGGTTTTGAGGCTTTATTTCCCCACACTGGAGCACTGGGTTGTGTGGTCTGTCTTGCCCCCAGTTTTTCCTCCCGGTTTATCCACATGGAAATGTGGGACTGCCCATTCCACCAGCCACTGCCTCGCCTGTCCTGGTCCTCCAGCTTCCACCTTACTGTGCATCCTCTCTGCCCAAGATGCCCATCTTCACCCATCCTACCAGTCTGAATGAATGTTTCTTTAACTTCTTGGTTGTTGGACTTCCACAAAGATTTTCTGGCAGTTCTGGTTATTTTTTATTTTTAAATTTGTTGTTGTCCTTCTTTTGGTTGTGCAAGGAGGCAGTGTATCTACCCATACCTACCTGGCTGGAAGTTCTCAAAATAACCCATGTAATTAATTTTTTACATAGATTTAAAATTTATTAAGGGAGGGACCTATTTTTATAACATATATTTTCTTTACTCCCCTCCCAACCCCTTCCAGTTGCCAAATACAAGCCTTTCAGAGAGAAGAGTTTCAACGAGCCTGAATAAAAGTCCTAGTAAATCTGTAACAACCCACACACTCACATGTGCCTCTATACACATTTTTCTTGTTGGTATTCACATTGTGTATTGGTTCTGATAGCTCCCTGATGGTGTGTGTGTTCCACCTGAACCAAAAAAAAAAAAACTTGCTCTACGTAAAAATGCCAGTGCACTTCCACACTCACCTCAACATTGTTCTTTGTCCACTCTGTATCTATTTCTAATTTCATCTTATGATGAACAATACGACGAGGCTCTTCGACTTCTTCTATCTCAGGCTCCTTGATTTGTGATGATTGATGCCATAAACCCAATGAGTAAGTATGTGTCTCTGGAATCTTGGGACTGAGTAAGTCTTTGGCAGAAAAAAGAAAGAAACCTTACATCTATGTCTCTGAAGGCACCAAAGAGAGTTTGGGGGTTTGAGACATGGGGCATATTTCCCCAAGTAAGGAAGGCTGCCAGGACAGAGCAAGTCCTTGAGGAGAGAAATGTAGAGGTTGAATTTACAGGTCTCAGTTTTGCATTCATTCATTCAACACATATTTATCAGGGGCCTACGACGTGCCAACCCAGTGCTGGCTGCCAGATACCATGGTGAAGACCACCTAGCCCAGACTTGGGAATGTGAGAGGTGACACATCAGCCACATGCAAATAACCAGCTAATTCAGTTAATTGAAAAAATAGGCTACAGTGGGGAGTCACGAAAAAAATAAAACATACCTTAACTATATTACTTGAACTCAAAACGTAAATGTCTATTAACACACCACCTTAAAAGTAGGGCAAGTTTTCCCTTTTGTGTGTGGGCCTGATGATGGGCTCTGTGGTCATTTTTGCTCACATCACATTCATAATTTATTATCTATAATTGTCAGTTTTGGCAATTTCTAAATAGTTTGAGCACAGAATTATAGTTTAAAAAATTTCTACATATTTCCCAATCTTTTATGTATGTTTGGTGCACATCTAGTTACAAACACTTTTTTAAAAAAAGCTATTTTCTTATTGGGTCTTCTTCATGCATGCAAAGCATCATTTAAATTCTTATAGCATTAGTTTTCTTAGCAATACATTTTGTTTTATTTTCATTTTTGTCTACTTTTTTTAAACTGAAAACTGGAACTAAACTAAGGACAACTGAAGACCAATCCCCACCCCAAGTGACCCTGGCTTGATGTCTGACAACTGCGGGGAGCGGCAGTGACCAGAACACTAGGGCAGAGATTCTAGCACCCTATCAACTAGGAAGATTCACTGCAAAGGGTGGCCCTGGTTACTTGGCAACTAAGTTAAGAGGAAGTCAGTTAACAGAGCTTAGTTATCCCTTGGGGTTGATATAGTGTTGGAGGATGTCATCAAGAGGACATGACTGCTGGTTGACCTGGGAGCTGCACCAGTGCAATCAGAGGACCCTCCCCCCTCCTCTCCTTGGAATGTGCTCTCTGATCACTGTTCCCACAGCCGGAGCTGTTTTCAAGGATGTAGCCTTGAGAGAGCAATGTGCTGTGAGACCATCTGGGTGGAATAGTGACTGAACAAAGGTAAGGTTTCTATATAAACTTTAAGATTCTCATGGGCAGATGTGGAGATAAAATTGTCTGACTACTGCCTAATGCAAGCCTGTAAGTAAGTTCTCTCGCTTATTCAGTCTGCCCTAGCAACCCAAAGTGGCCTGCCTTTTTCTTCAGTCTTCTCTTGCCATCCGTGTACTGGGACTAGTTTCTAATTTCACCTACGAAGCTCCTAAGTTTGCAAACCAACAAACAGAATGCCAGGAGAGCTCTGCAGAGGAAACTTTACCTGGCTTTGACTTCTGGTAAAAGTTAAGTCTCTAGTATGGGAAGGGGAATTCCCAGCATTGGCACTGTATGGTAGCAGGTTAGAGAGGGAGTGGGTGAGTGGTGACTGATGACATAGGAGAGGCAGTCAGGGCTAGATCATTCCTTTATTCACTCACTCAGTGAAGAGCTATTGTGCACTTGTGTGCTAAGAACTTTCCTAGTATTAGGGGTGCCATAGTCCCTGCTGTCCATGATAGCAGGGGAGACAGCTAAAATGTACTGTGCCACCCTGGCCAGTGTGGCTCAGTTGGTTGGAGCATTGTCTTGCAAACTGAAAGGTCACAGGTTTGATAACTGGTCAGGTCCCATGCCTACCTTGTGGGTTCAGTCCCAGGATGGGGTGAGTATGAGAAGCAATCAATTGATGTTTCTTTCTCATGTTGATGTTTCTCTCTCTTTCTACCCTCACCCTTTCCCTTCTCTCTAAAATCAATAAGCATGTCCTCAGGTGAGGATAAAAAAACCCAAAAATACATAATATGCCAGATAACTAGGAGTATACCAAAGTAAGGGCAATAAGGATAGAAAATGATGTGTGTGTGTGTGTATGTGTGCACATGCACAGGCTGGTTTTCATGAGGACCTTATTTCTGAGGTCACGTTTAAGCAGAGGGAGCAGCCACAGGAATATTGGAGTAAGGAGTGCTCTGGGCAGAGGAACAGCAAGTACAAAGGCCCTGTGGCCGGGGTATTTGGCCCATTCGATAACTAACAAAAAGCCAGTGTGTGTGGACAGGAGAAGTGAGGGCGCTCTAAGCCACATGAGGAATGTGGGCATTGTCTTGGAGGTAATGGAAGGCCAGGAAAGAGCTTTTAAAAGATTGTGCTGAAAACAATGTGAAGAAAGGACTAAGAAGGGAGAAGATGGGAGTTAGGGAGACCAGGGAGACCTCCCAGGGCAGAGATGTGGGTGTCTGAGGTAGCATCCGTGAGAATGGAGACAGTGTGGCATGGGGAGCTGGGGGAGAATCAAGGGCCACAGCTCATCTGAGGAAATCAAGAGGCCACTAATTAGAGAGGGAGATCTTTCCTCAGGAAAATGAGGAGAGAGGAATGGGCAGGGTAAGGTCACTTGGAGACCTTTGTAAGAAGTTTGCAATTGGGTCTCAGTTTCCTCTGAAGAGCACTTTCTCCAGTGCTTGCTGACAGAATGGTAATGGTCGCCAGAGTGCAAAAGCTGAAGTGAGCCCAGCTACTGTTCCTAAGTATCAGTTAGAAATTAATAGAAAGCACTTCTGAAGTGGTAATGATAAAAAAAGGATATTTATATACTCATTTTTTCCTGTCAGATGCTAAAATCATGAACATTCTGGCTTGTGCTATACACATGGCTCTGCCTTTATTAGGTAACACTTTAGGCCACCTTTCTGAGCCTCAGTTTCCTTAAAGTGGTAAAGTGCTGCCTACAGTGACTTGTGGGGTCTTTGTGAAATAATACCTGCACCATGCCTGCCTCCTATTGGTGTCATTCACACAGGAACTTTTAATTTTGATGGTTCATGATTCAAGCTGTGTAATGTTCTCCCACTCTCCTTCAGACTCGATAGCTCTAACAGGAAAGCCTACATAATCTGAGGGGTCCTGTGTTCAATGAAAATGTAGGGATCCTTGTTCTAAAATTATAAGAAGTTCAGACAGTGACAGCGGAGCCTTAAACCCCATGCAGGGGCCTTATATGTGTGAGGCCCTGTGTGACTACAGAGATCGCATATCCCTGAAGCCAGCCTTTTGAAAATCAGCATTTAGAGGCATGGGCTGTATGCCTGTAATGTGGAGTAACGGGGCTGGATACTGGAAGTCCATGAGTTTGCATCTCAAAGGAGACTAGGAAATTTATTTGGGACTGGTTGCAACCAGGACATGGCAGGGATGACTCTTATCAACTAAAAATGTTGCTTTTCTATGTAAAAAGCTGAAACATTCTAGGCATTAGTTGTCCAGAGAAGCAGGAAGTGGGCACGGGTAGTGGTGAGGTACTATGGGGAATGTGGCCATTTGTATTATATCACATTTCAATCCCCAATTGGAAATTCTACCCTGGGCGTGTGACAATAGAGTGTCCTTTTGAAAGGCCTTAATTTCCCAAAAGGAGCACAAAATCATGCAAGCTTGCATTTGTTCAAGAACCACTTACTGAGTGCTGATTGTGTGCCTTGCCAAGGTACCAAGGCGTCAAAGACAAAGGTATCTGCGGCCCAGAGGGCACAAAAGTATAAAGAGAATACAGGTACAGTACACTAAGTGTAATAGACATTTGTTATGTTCTTGGCTGCTGAGCATCTGAATCCCTGGCTTTGTTTGGGGCTACCCCATTATGTGACTCTTGGTGGGAAGCAGGACCCTCTAACTGTAAAAGCTGAATGAAGTGGTGATTCCTTCTTCTCCCTGCCTCTTAACTCCACTGCAGACATGACACCTAGACTTAGAAGGCCCCCACTTTGTCTTTTCCAGACACATTGAACATGCCAAGAGGATAAGCCTTGGGTTTGGCCTAGGAGGTTTTGTACAAGAGTTTGGCTCATGCTTACACAATGACTGGGTGATCTCAGGCAAGTCACTTAGCCTCTTTGAGCCTTACTCTCTTCATGCTACTTGACATGGTTATGAAAATTAATTAGAATCAAATAGCTTATGTGAAAACGCCTAGCCCATGGCAATTATTTTGTAAGAGTTAGGTTAGGGCCATAAATTGGTATTGGGGGACAGGAGCACTTCCTTTAGAGAGAATCTGAGGCTATGTCCTGGCTTCAAGAAAAAGACTATGATTGATTAATTATGTCTGCCATTGTTATCATTGCCATTTCTGTGTTAGTTGGATCTAGTAATCTGAGAGATACTCCATATCATGGTATTGAGTTTCTGAATTAAGCAGTTTGATAGCTTAGGCCCTTGGCTCAAGCTTTCTATGATGAGACCCAAAAAACTGGCAAGCTCCATGATTGGCAAATCTTAATAGCTGGACATCAAATGTCTTCAGTATCTGGTAAAGGGGCCATTTCTTTCCCAGACTTTATGTTAATAATGATTTCTTGGAGTTCCCCAAATCTAGGTTAAATCTCTTTCTGTGTGGTCCCCTGGCATCCCCTTCTCACCCTATCACTTAGCCATTCTGTGTGCCAAATCCCTGCTTTCTTGTCTATCCTCACCACCCCCACCCACCTGCCCCACTATCACCACAGCATAATCCCATTGAGATCCCAGACTGTGTCCATCTTATTCCATATTTTGTCCCTGGATGCTAGGACCTTACTAGACCAGTAGGTACTCAAATGAGGGAGTGAGCATTTCTGCCTCTTGTTCAGACATGGCAGGAGGCGAGGGGCAGAGTGAGACGCACACAGGAGAGCCAGTCACAGATAGATGATAATAGAGTGGTCCTTACTTTCACGTTTCTTCATAATCCATTGAATTTTTCCCTTGTAGTCTTCAAAATTTGTCTTCATCCTAAAAGGAATGTGGATTATCTTTAAAAGCTGAGATTAAATTCATGTTTATATGTCATACTACACAGCATAGACAGTGCTGGAACCTGCTGAGTCTTTTTATGGGTGGAAAGTTGAGCTGATAGCTCTTTCGGATCCACCTTTTTTTCCAGTCAGAGCTCAGGAGTAAACAGACAACAAATAATATTGACTCAGTGCTTCCCTCTTGGCCTCTAATTGGCCTTCAACATGGACACCTGGACTGACCCCCAAATTTTAAAAATAAATTTAACAAGGGTCATCTTGGGGGCTAGGATAGGGCTAACAGGTCCAAATGCAAGGCTGGCTTTATGAGTTAAGCTCAGGCAGCTTGACTTTTCTATGGCTTGTGTGTATCCCAGTGAAGGTTATACTTGGAAAAACAGTATTGTTTGTGAACTGGACAGAGCCATTTGAAACCCTTTTGCATTTAGTAGGAAATTTTTCAATAATCCCATTCAGAATGACTCACCATGAGAGCCATGTCAAAGCACAGCTTTTTGAAATAATCAAGCCCTTAAAAACCTCTCATGTCAATACACAAAGCAAGTCATCCTGGCATTTCAGTGGCTTGGACTGTGTTCTTCCAAATTAAGATGGTCTCCAGAGGGAGTTGTGTTTCCTTGTTCTCAGGTCAGAACACTTTTGAAAGAGACTGTGCCAGAAGGAGTGAGCTTCCCAACTTAATTAGATCTGAGAAGAAGGCTTTTGACATGACAGATTTTAAGTTCTCGGTTCAGATTCCTTAAAGAGGGCATAGTAATTCAACCCCAAGCAATCCCAGAAGCAAATATTCTTTGCTGGAAAGGACTGGATTGGTTCACCTGGCAGAGAGCCAAGGTTTACTATCTGTGCTTTAGAAGCAGTAACAGAACTTGAGAATGAGCTCTTCATGGCCCATTTGTACCAAATATTCTTTATTTTACTTGCTAGCACTTTGAATGGAATCGAAGCAGTTACCTGATCTACCATTACCTGTGAAAGAATGAGGACTGAGGAGTAGGTGTGGTGATGCCTATCTCACGGATCAAGAAAGGGTGCCAAATACATGCAAGAGTTAAGACACCAGTGAGGGGTCCAGCCAGAGGCACCCAATGCCCTTTTGGTCCTTTGCTCACCTTACAAGGAAGTTCCTCAATGGCAAAGACTGTGGGGGTACTGAAAAGATCAGCACACAGTAAGTGCTCAGGAAATATTTGTTGAGTGCAATTAGTTTAGAATGAGCCTCAGTAACAGGCTCAAATGGGGAGGAGTGGAGCAGGGGGAATATCATATATGAGGCAGAATTACTTACTGGGATGTTTTCTGACATTTGTTTTTGCAGTTGTATAAGGATCCGAAAGCTTGGATATTTGCCTTCCCCTTTCCTAGAGAAACCTTGGGGGTCTCTGGCCTCAGGACACTGCTGAGCCCAAAGTCGAATTGCTGGTAGTCAATCTCCCTTCCTGATTTCTGTGAAAGCCTCAACTTACCAAGGAGATTATGAAGGAAACCCCATCCCCCACAGCCTTTTCCTTGGCACCACAGCCAGAGAATTTGTGATAGACTCACAAAAGGTCTCAAAACGTACCTTGCTCACCAAGGTTTTTGACAGCAGGATGAATGCAAATGCAGCACAGGGTGGATGTACACATGGGGTTTGGGAACATTTTGTGATTGGGGTCATGCCAACTAGAAAGACTTGGTGCCAGCCACAGTCTGCAATAACTTTATCATTCTCCACTCCAAATAGGGCCTCTGGCCATGACTCCCAGTTCAGTGAAGCTCAAGGCTTTCCCTCTCCAGGAAGCATAAAAAAGCATTAGCTTAGCCTAGGATACAGCCAGGGAATTTCTTGGGCAGTTGCCTAGGATCTAGATTCCCCCACTGTCCGTTCTCTTAAAAGGCCCAGGGTTCTGAGCCCTGTTCCCCAGACTTTTGTTCAAGTTCATGGTCCCTTCAAGACTTTTCTTGCCCTGGATTTCCAACCTTGCTCATTGCCTGCCTTTGACCCTATCCTGGATCTCTCATGCTTTTTGATTTCCTTGCTCCTGTGCCTGGCTTGTGCCTGCTCTTTGTCTCCAGGTGCCTGCCTGGCCCTGGCCTTGCTCTTTTTTCTGGTAGCCCAATTTACGTTTTTCCTGCTGCTACCTCTGACCTACCTCAACCCACTGACTAATACTTCAGTCTCTCCAGTCACTTACAGAATTCCCAGTTTCCTTCTGGTTTCACTCTCCAGTTGGCCAGTCAGGGGAATGTCAATATCCTCTTCCAGTTCACTGTGAGCAGCCATTTCTTTGATCATGGTTTTAAATACTGAGTGATACGAGCTCTTAAAAAGCTACAAAAGGATCACAGAATAAAATATCCAGAAAACTGGAATTAACGATTTACTAATTAATCACTTTTCTGACTCCCAAAGGTGCCAGGTGACATTTCAACATATTATTAAAAAGCCACAAATATTGGGAACATTAGGATGGCTAACAAGATTTGTTTTAAAGAATATTTTCATTATTATCATACCTTCTTTCAAATTTCCGCAAGATCTTTTTTTAACTGCAGCATACCAAAAAATCTTTTGAGAGCATAACACTGTGCTCTTTTCCCAAATGTGGAGATGGCTATAGAAAGTAAAAATGGCCCTGGCTGGTGTGGCTCAGTGGATTGAGTGCTGGCCTTAGAACCAAAGGGTCACTGGTTCAATTTCCAGTCAGGACACATGCCTGGGTTGCGGGCCAGGTCCCCAGTTGGGGGTGTGTGAAAGGCAAACACACGCTGATGTTTCTCTCCCTCTCTTTCTCCCTCCCTTCCCCTCTCTCTGAAAATAAATAAACACAATCTTTAAAAAAAAAAGATACAGAGTTGAAGATAGTTAAAAAAAAAGAAAGTAAAAAATGCTTCCATGCTTTAAGAGCTTAACAGGCTTTCTGAGTTCCAGGAATGGCCAACCTCTCAGCGGCTGCTCATTTATTGAGTGTGAAGAATGACTGTCTTCAGGACAGCAGTGCAGCACCGGCATGAATTCTTTCCCTGCTGGTGCAGCCTAGTGGCTCTAATTTCCTGTGTCAGACCTCTAAGACAACTCCATGTTTAAAGATTCTTCTAAAGTAATGACATTCCAAGCTGCCTTTTTTATTTTGCAAAGTTAATTGTTCTAGCCCAAGTACATGATGCTAACCAGGACTGACCCATACGTGGGTCCTACCAAGAGTTTTTTTGGATCCCTTTCTTTTTTTCCCTTCTTTTTTAAAAAATATATTTTATTGATTATGCTATTACAGTTGTCCCATTTCCCCCCCTTTATTTCCCTCTGCCCTGCACACCCCTTCCCACCCACATTCCCCATCTTTAGTTAATGTCCATGGGTCATATATGTAAGTTCTTTGGCTTCTACATTTCCTATACTATTCTTAACCTCCCCTGTCTATCTTCTACCTACCATTTATACTTCTTATTCCCTGTACCTTTTCCCCCTCTCTCCCCACCCACTACCCTGATGATAACCTTCCATGTGAACTCCATTTCTGTGATTCTGTTCCTGTTGTAGTTGTTTGCTTAGTTTGTTTTTGTTTCTGTTTTAGGTTCAGTTGTTAATAGCTGTGAGTTTGTTGTCATTTTACTGTTCCTATTTTTGATCTTTTTCTTAGATAAGTCCCTTTAACATTTCATATAATAAGGGCTTGGTGATGATGAACTCCTTGAACTTGACCTTATCTGGGAAGCACTTTATCTGCCCTTCCATT
>VMDR010011024.1:0-29425 GCA_007922815.1 Macrotus californicus
TACAACCTAGATTACTTTGTCCAGCAAAGCTATCATTTAGAATTGAAGGGCAGATAAAGTGCCTCCTAGACAAGGTAAAGCTAGAGGAGTTCATTATCACCAAGCCCTTATTACATGACTTATAGGGGCTTACTTAAGAAAAATAAGAAGATGAAAACTATGAACATTAAAATGGCAACAAATTCACAGCTGTCAACAGCTGAATCTAAAAAACAAACTAAGCAAACAATCAGAACAGAAACAGAATCATAGATATGGAAATCATTTGGAGGGTATCAGTTGGGAGGGGAATTGGGGAGCATAGCGAAAAAGGTGTAGGGACTAAGAAGTACGAATTGGTAGATACAGAATAGACAAGGGGATGTTAAGAATAGTATAGGAAATGGAGAAGCCAAAGAATTTATATGCACAATCCATGGACATGAACTAATGGGGGGATTTCCAGAGGGAACAGGAGTTACCGGGTGGAAGGGTGAAAAGGGGGAGAAATTTGAACAACTGTAGTAGCATAATCAAGGAAATATATTTTTTAAAGATTTATTTATTTATTTTTAGAGAGAGGGGAAGGGAGGGCGAAAGAAAGGGAGAGAAACATCCATGTTTGGCCACCTCCCACATGGCACCAACTGGGGACCTGACCTGCAACCCAGGCATGTGCCCTGACTGGGAATTGAACTGTCAACCCTTTGATTCACAGCCCACACTCAATCCACTGAGCTACAGCAGCCAGGGCCAAGAAAATATATATATTTAAAAAGTGTTTACTGTGGTCAGTCACTGGTTCCTTTGTGAGGATAATGCCCAGTACACCTTTTGAGAAATGATATCATTTATGTTATTGGCTAGATATAGCTACAAATAGTTTTTCACTGTGTCCCAAAGACATTTTTACTTCAGCATTCAAAGTAATGCATGAAAAATACAGGGTTACAGAAAATCTCAACTAATCCAGAAGTATACGGAGTATAATGTAGAAGTTCTTCTTTACATGAGTAGTGATCATAAGAGTTTGGTGGGGTTTTTCCAGATTCAAAAATATGCTTTTACTTACAGATAACTGGAATTATTTTAAAATAAATGGCACTATACTGCTGAAAAAAGCTCTTGTAAAATATGGCATGAGGAATATAGTCAACAATATTATAATAACTGTACATGGTGTCAGGTGGGTACTAGACTTATCGAAGTGATCATTTTGTAAGTTATATAAATGTCTAATAACTACATCATACACTTGAAACTAATATAATATTGTTTTCAGCTGTAATTAAAAAGAGAACTATCCCTGCCTGGTGTTGCTCAGCGGATTGAGCGCCAGCCTGCTAACTGAAAGGTTGCCAGTCGATTCCCGGTCAGGGCACATGTCTGGGTTGCAGCCAGGTTGACAGTTGGGGCTGTGTGATGGGTAACTGATCAATGTTTCTCTCCCTCTCTTTCTCCCTCCTTTCCACTCTCTCTGAAAATAAATAAATAAAATGAAATGAAGAAAGAAATAGAAAATAGGAGAAAAGAAAAATAAAAAATGGACAAAATATTCCCCAAATGAACTCATCAACTAGTTAACAGATACGCACATACCTGAAGGCACCTGAATTCTGGATTTCACAGGAGCTCGTTTTTCCCTATTAAGATTTTTTTTGAAGATAGTAGAAGTGAGGTTGGTTTGATGAAGGCACAATCCCCCAGGGAATGTTTCTTGATCCTGAAGTCAGAAAACATTACTCTTATGCTAGATGGTCCCCTTTGATGTCAACTCCCTGAAATTAAGTCTTAGAGCGCACTTATTTATGACAATATCAATCAATTATGTCATTATGCATTTTTAGCTCTCTGAACCCCAAGCGGTAAGCCGAGACTGAATTGGATAGAGGCTATGTCAGGGAGCCTGGGAGCTTCGAAAGTGTGAAGTAGGAAGAAGGGGGCAAAGTCATAAAGGAGGTTGGTGTGCAAGTCCTCATTGCTGGCCCACCAGCTGTGGGAGGCATATTTCTCAGTGAGTCTCTGCTCACCAACTCATGACATAGAGACACAAAGTGTTCCTCCACAGATCTTGCCTTTTCATGGAGAGTATCGCAGCAAGATACAATGTGCAGAAGGACTTTCAAAACTATAAATTACCTATAAACACTTGGCGGTGTTCCTTGGATTAACAGTCCTTGGATTGAGTTTTAAAAACAGAAGGTAAAGCTAAGGGAAGAAGAGTTTCTTAGGATTCTCTTGGCTGCATCCTAATCTCCCTGGCTCTCTCAGATTCAGTGTAAGCACTGTGGAGACTTCACATTGCTCCTGTGGTACTAGGTCACAGACAGCAGCTGGAGGCAGACAGCCCCCAGACTCAGCAGACCAGTGTTGGAATGTCAACTCCACCACTGGCTCGTTCCTTTCTGAGTGTAAATATGAAGTAGGAATGGCAGAACCTTATTCAACGGATTCTTGAATGACACAGTACAATAATCAAGGGGACATAGTGCATGTTCATTGTCATAACGCTCACTGAAGAATCCCTGATCTCCCAAAATTGACAATGGTGGAGAACCTCCCTGTTGGACTGGGGAGGCTGGAACTGCTGTTCTCAACTGCCTGCATCTCAGAGATGCCCCTTCTCTTTTGTCACATGTTCCTAAACGTTAGAGTGCAGATGCTCTCTGGTGATGCAGTTAAAAGTTCAGTTTCTGAAAAAGTGCCCAGGAAATTCAGACACACCTGTAACACCCCCACCTGCTTTGGGGTTTCCCTGTGACTCGGAGGCCAGAGTTGAGGCCTCCAGGGCACTTGCTGCCCTTTGAGGCTTTGAGGCTCTGAGGCATGGACTCTGCCTCTCTTTTGAGCTCCCTTATTCAAGGTCAGGGATAATGAACTCATGCAGTTTGGCTGCTCTGTGGGTTCTAACCTGATGCCAGGAAGCCCTCTCAAGGGCCCTCACCCAACCCTGTCCTCATGTCCCCTCCATGAGGCCATGTCTCCACCCTCCTCACACACACTCAGCTGGAGTCACCTTAAGCTAGAGAAGTACAGCCCTCCCAGCCCTGGAGGAAGAAGGCAGACTGTACTTTCTTCCTTTATTTCAGGCACAAGTACGAGGTTGGCACACAGCTCTAACAGGGGCTCCACCAAGACTGTGCATGTTCCTTGCCCACCTCGGAGGACAGGTGTTCGATGAAGCAGGAGGCCTCCAGGAGTGCTTCCAGGTATCTCTTCACACAGACCTTCCCCTGATCAACCATCTCTGCAGGGAACTAGGTATGGGAATGTGGATGGGATGGTGGTGGGTCTCAACCTAGCAAAATGCTGTTCTTTACCTGAACTGTATATTGTACAACAACACAAATGCAGTTTTCCAGAGGTATTTTTTCCACTTGAACAAGATCTACCAAAAACAATTGTACAGGAAGTATCATTGTTATAACTGTTCCTGTAATTAGCACTTTTCCACAATCCCTTCTTTGTGATCACGAATCCACTTGCTGGGCAGTCAGCCCTTCCTGAATGGGTGTGAAGCAGTTTATTACCTTCACTTCTCTGGCTTCGTTTGAGCACTCATCTATCTGTGCATTTGATTATGGGGCACTGCTCAGATCCCTCGGGGAGGTAAGGTGCCACACAGTATTCACGTCATATTAACTCCTTAAAACCCTAAATTCTGACTTTCCAAAAGAATCTGGTTTCCAGAGCTTTGGATAAAAGATCAGGAGCTTTATTATAAAGAATGATTGTTGACATTGTCGCTGCTATTTACGAGTGGTGGAGATGTGTCAGAGCTAAAGGCCCCCCCCCCCCACCATGGCCCCTTCTCCTGCCTCCAATTTCTCCAGGAGCGGCTAGGCCAAGTGCACCATTACTACCATGGCCTGGGGCTGCTGCATCAGCCTCATCTAAGGACAGATCGTTGCTGGTGCTCAAAGCCGTGACCTGGGTGAATTCCCCATATGGGAGCCCCTAGGACTGGGCCTACTTTCCCAACTCACACATGTATGGCAACCTTTCCCATTGGTTGCTGGATGTCCAGTGACTCTGAGCCCGATAGAGCCAAGGAGGACACCAGGGTAGCTTACAACACCCAGCAGTAATCAGATAACAAGGCAATTACCTCTGGCACCTTCATCAAAGGTGCTCTCAGCCAGGACTCACAGGAACCTGCTGGTGCCTGTGGGCAGCCCCTCACCCCAGCCCAGGCCCACCCCAGCATGTCATGCAGACTGAAAGGGAAAGGGGGAGTGCCAGGGGCCTCTCCTGAGAAGACCCTGGATAGAGGCAGGGGCTGCTGTGACCCCAGCAGACTCCAATGGCTCCAGAGATGCCTGTGAGCCCCAGAAGGACAGAGTCATGTCCATTCTATTCCCCACTGTGTTCCAGGGTCCTAGCTCAGGATCTGGTACTTAGTAGGGGCACATAGCTCATCAGCTAAATGAAGTATTATATCGAGATGACACTCAGTGAACTCTGTCATCTGACAAGTTCACTGTGTTCACATAAAGAGGTCAGAAGCTCCCAGTGGGTCTGTCATAGCTGTGGGAGGTTTAATGCAGTGCCTACTGTGTGCAGAGGTCTGCTATGTGCCTGGTTCCATCCAGTCCAGACTTTATGATGCCATAGGGAGGATAGAATTTTATCCCTATTTTACAGATGATGAGTTCAGGCACACAGAAGCAAAGAGACTTCCTAAAGGTTGCCCAGAAAATGTGAAGTGGAGGTGCCTTCTAATTCAATCAGCCTTGCTCCAAAGTCTCAAAATGAGTCATTTCCATGTTGCTGGGCTGCCCAACAGCAACCCATTTGTCCCTCACCTCATAGTGGACCAAGCTCTTGAGCTCTTTTTGTGCTCTCAGTAGAAACAATTGCCAGGGCCTTGAAGAGAGACAACGGCAGTTTTCTCCTAGAGCAAGAAGCCAGGAGGCAAGGATGGTGTTGATACTGGAGGGACAGGGCAGGTGGGGGGGGGGGAAGAGTCCCCTTTCGCACTCCACAGTTCCACCTGCTTCTCAGACCCCTTCCACCCCTTCCTGAACTCTGAACCACAGCTCCTCTGTGAGCTCGTAGACTCCTGTCACCTCCGTTTCCATGACCCAGCCCGGGCCCTCTGACCCCGGTTCAGTGGTCCATACTGAGGAGTATCACTGTCCTTACAAGGCTGCAGCTGTGAAACCTCAGTCCAGGCCTTGTTTTCAGAAGCCATGTGTGATACTCCTTCCCACCTGCAGGCGGCGCCTCGGAGAACCACGCTCTGCGTGATATATGCCCGTGAAGGGTGAGCTGGATTTAGCGGCTCACTTCTAGGGAGGAGATGCCAGGAGGCTCAGTGTTTACCTTTGTCGTTGGTTGGTTGGTAGGAATCACCTCACCCCAGAGCAGTTATCTCAGGGTCTGCTTGTGCTGCCAACACAAATGCACATTGTGTCAGCAGATTTTCCAGCGCCCCATATTGGAGACCTTCATCTATGGCACAGGTGGCGAACACAGGGCCAGTGGGCCAAATCGGGCCCTCCACCTTGTTTTACCTGGCCCAAGCATCTTGTTTCTACCTGGCAGCATAGATCTTAAGTGTACACTTTGATGAGTTTTAACAAATGTATATGCCTCTGTAACACACTCAAGATATGCAGCATCTATAATTAAAAATAAATTTAAAATAAATTTAAAAAGATAATATCTCCATCATCCCAGAACGCTCCCGTATGCCCCCTTCACTCAGCCTCCTTCATGCTGCCGCCAACCCAGAAGCAACCACCACTCTGACCGCTGTCTCTGTAGATTAGTTTTGTTGCTTCTGACTCTCCCGTAAGCGGACTCATGTATACAAACTTTTGTGTCTGGTTCCTGGTTTCTTTCACTCCACATAATGTGTGAGATTCACCCATGTTGTTGTATCCGTCCAAAATTTGATAGAAACCTGGACATTTCTATTTTTGGCTATTCTGGATAAGGATGCTACAAATATCCTTCTCATGTGTTTTGCGGGCATCTGTAAACTTACTTCTCTTGGGTAAAAACCTTGTGATAAAATTGCTAGGTTAAAGGGTAGGTGTATGTTTACATTTGTCAGAAACTTCTAGTTTTCTACATTGGTTGAGATGTTCCAGATGGAAATAGGATTCTTCTGCGGAGTCACAAGAAAAGCACTTCGGGACCCACGCAGAGGACAAACGTGGCTATGAGCGGTCGTGTAGGGTGGACTGGAGGGCAAAAGAAGGGCTCCCCCAGGTGCCTGATGTCCCACTGTCCACCGGGCGGCTCGGCTCAGTCTCGAGGCAGGAGAAGTGGAGCCTCCGGAACCGCAAGCAGCTCTCGTCCCGCCCAAGTCCGGGAGGACCAAGGCCCAGAGATGCCGAGCCGTTCCACGGGCACTGGCACTTGAAGCGCTGGCGGTCTCGCTCAGTCTCTGTTGCCATGGGCACGGCTGGGCCCTAGGCGTCCACACCCAGGCCTGTGGAGCAGCCACAGAGCGCACGAGGGAGGGAAGGGAGCTCGGCCTTTGTTAGCTTTGCTTGTCTCCTCTTGGTTTGGGGAGCAGCAAGGTTCCTTCAAAGTAACCAACCTCCCTCCTGCCTCTCTCCGGACTTCCGTGGGGCCCTCCCCCACCCACTCCCTTTACGATCTCCTGAGGTTTCAGGCCCTGAACCCACGCAAGCCTTCCCCAGCTCAGACTCCTCCCCTTTGTGGCGCCGTTTCAGCTCCTACTGCGCATGCCCCGGCGGAGGGATTCCCAACTATTTCGCCCCCCCCGCCCACCTCTGTCGGAGTCAACAGCCTCCTACCTGAGAGGGGGCGAGGACACGTGGAGGACCACAGGTGAGGTTAGAGAGCCAGGCCTTCTGCCTGCCCAGGAGTGGGGGGTTAAGTCTCCTTTGCAGGGGATGCGGCTGTCCCCTGTGCTGTCCGAAGCTGTAACTCCCAGACTTAATCAGGCTGAGGCTTAGCCAGCTGTTTTGTTTTGTTTTGTATGACCTAATCAAATTTTATTTTATTTTTTCCTTTTTATCAAATTTAACCAGTGGGGTGCACTGGTTAACAGAACTATGCAGGTTTCAGGTGCACAGTCCCACAAGACCTCATCTACACTGTACTGGGTTCACCACCCCAAGTCAGGGCTCCAGCATCGCCATTTACCCCCTGCACCCTCTACCACCACCCCGCAGTCCCCTCTCTACGGCAGTCCCCGGGCTGTTGTCAGTGTCCGTAAGTAGTTTGTTTTTTTTTTTCTTTTTTGCTCAATCCTCCACAAGCCCTCTACCAAGCTGCCTCCCCCAATATATAGCTCTCAGCCAGCTTTCTCTCTATGAGTCTGTTTTGCTTGTTTGTTTGTTTTGTTCATTGGATTCCACATAGGAGTGAAATCACATAGTGCTTGTCTTTTTCTGACTGGCTTATTTCACTTAGCATAATGTTCTCCAGGTCCATCCGTGCTGTCACAAAGAGTAAGAGTTCCTTCTTTCTCTCTGCTGTGTAGTGTTCCATTGTGTAAATGTACCACGGCTTCTTCATCCACTCATCTACTGGTGGGCACTTGGGCTGCTTCCAAATCTTGGCTATTGTAAATAGTGCTGCAGTGAACAGAGGAGTGCATATATCCTTTTAATTTAGTGTTTTGTGTTTCTTCGGATAAATTCCCAGAAATGTAGCCAATTTTGTTTCCTTCTCTCTTGTTAATATCTAACTAGCTGCCTGCCTACTGTAATAGTATTATGCTCTCTTTTAATCTACAACATTACATGTTTTAAGCTGTCTCAAGTACTTTTTGGAAGCAGGTAGGTTTTAAATGAATGAATTGATGAATGAATGAATGAATGAATGAACGAACGAACTAGTCACCCTCCAACCTAGCATGAGCCTGGCATGGGGCCTGCCAGCTCATTGGCCTCACCCTGCCTCCCTTCTCCAACTCATGGCTGCCCCATTTGTGCAGCAAACCACACCAGGAGTCCTCTAGGATGCTCAGGTTAGCCCCTGGTTTTCAACCACATTCCTAGGGCAGATACTTTGGCAGGAAATGCAGTCAAGCTGGTCCTAAAGAAACAGCAGGCAGGTGCCTGTTTCTGCAGAAGAGCCGCTTGGGCACCATTCTCTGCTCTGCCACCAACTGGTGCCCATCCAATGGATTATAATATCATAATATTATAAAACTAAGGAAGAGGCTTAGGTGCAGGTCTCATCCCTCCCTTGGGTAACCCCCATCCTTGTGCTTCACTTTAATTAATGACCCAACAAGCCACTCACTCTTATGAGTTCAACATGGAACCTCTCAGCTCATTGGCCTCCCTGCCTACACAGTGCATGCAAGAAGAGTTCAGCAGAATATCCTGGATTATATATATATTTTTAACAGTAAAAAATAGAGCGAGAATTTCTCTAACATCAAATAACAGATATTTGGAAAACTACTTCAGAAAGTCAAAATGCCAATATAACAGAATAAGCACAGACTCTCTGGAAGAGGTTGATTGGTTGGAGTCCTGGCCCTACCGTTTCACACTGGTGTGACTGGTAGTCTCTTGAACTTCATTGACCCTTGGTTCTCTTATCTGTAAATAAGGGCCATACCTGCTTTCTATGGTCAAAGTAAAGATTAAATGAGATACCATATGTAATGCACCTAGCACATGAAAGCACTTGACAGATTATTATCAGACAAGACATCTGAATGGCCCTTTCCTCCTTTGACCTAGATGCTTGGGCAGAACTGTTTTACAGAGTTATCAGTGAAGAGAAAGACTGTTGAAAGGCAGAAGATGGTCCAAATGACCCCCTTTTATTGCGAAGGCTTCCGGTCAGCATCCATGTGAGAGGTACTAACCTGTTTGTCTCTTCAACAAGGTGACACACGAATAATAATGCTGGCCACCACTGCCCCTCATAGAACTTTAATTACAGCACTTTTGGGAAGAATGAAGTTAACGCTCTGTTCTCCTTGCGTAATTAAATTTAGGTTCACATATCTGGAGAATTCTTATCCCATGCTGTACCATTTCTCCTTGTCTGAAGAGGGATTTCAAAATTGGACATTGTTGTTTAATGGATAAAGTTTAAGAATGACACTTGGGCTTTGCTCCTCTTTAATTATGAATAGTTAATTGTAGAAAGAACCTAATTAGATTGCCACCGGAGGGAAATGAAGGTGATGAGATTAATCTCTTCATTAGGTATGATTCTAAGGAAAGAGGGGCCATGGGCAAAGCTTTAGGGGGGTGCTCTGGAAGGCTGAGATGGGGGGCTGGCTGGTTTATCTCTGCTTCTTACACCCCACACACTGTGGGTACCTGGGGACTGCTGCTGGTCCTACTTTGACAGAGTCCACTGCCCTCCTCGTCATTTTGCTAAGAACTGGGATGTTTGTGAATTGAACAGCTAACCAGTTGAATAGCCCAGTGGTTTTCATCCAGGGGCAATTACCCCCACTCTAAAAGTATTTGGCAACACCAGGAGACATTTTTGGCTCTCATAACTGGGAACTGGGTGGGGGTTGCTACTGGCATCTAATGGGTAGAGGCCAGGGATGCTGGTAAACTTCCTACACACAACAGGAAAGCCTCCCATGACAAAATATCATCTGGCTCAAAATGTCAGTCGATTATCTGGCTTAAAATGTCAGTCGTGCTGAGGTTGAGAAAGCCTAGAGTAACCTGTCCTGAATCTAGGGCAGCAAACCTGACAGAGTGTCTTTGAATGCACATCATACTGTGTCCTGAGGGACGTATCCCAAAGACACGTGCTTCCAAGCAGTCCCCATTAGCAGCCATCACCAGGTGTCCCACACAAGGGATCCCGGCCTGCATTTCATCTCTTATAAATGACCCTTGGATAGCTGCCCACTTGGTCATCGAATTGGTCAAGGAATGTGTTTTATGCTTGGCCACCAGGTGGCGATCTTGGAATGCTCTTTCCCTTGGAAAACTTGCACCTGGGCTGGGCTAGGCTTCCCAGTGGGAGTCCTTTGCTCCAGGTCCATTTCTTTAAGCACCTGGTAGCCACAGGAAGAGAGAATTTGGGGGGAGGGAGGAATGAACTAGAGAGAGTATTTAACACCCCCTTCTCGCTTAGCAAGTCAAGGGCATTTACAGTCTCAATCCTTTCCAAACAAACTAGGATTGGCCTCCTTCAACTCTCCAGTTAGTGATTGTTCTGAGAGATAATCCTGCCCTGCCATTGTATAATGCATCTTGTCGTCCCTGGCAGAACTTCACACTGAGAAGGTGTGATAGCAAATGGGGAGTTAGGCAGATGCTGAAGCTACGAGTTGGGGGCTGGTACGTCCCTCAGGCCACAACCTGTTCGTGATGTTCTGCATATGTTATCTTCTTTACCCTTTTAACATCACCACCTGGTGGCTGATTTAGAGAGAGGTTCAGTAATCGGCCTAAGTCACACAGTAGCTCCTAGTCCAGTCTCTCTACCACCCAGAAGGGCCTTCTGTTCATCATCAATGTGGGAGAGTTCCTCCCCTGTAAACCCAGGGGAGTGGGTTAACTGCTGGCTACATATGGCAGGTCCAAGTAATTTATTGCCTAAAGCAGGAGGTTTTGGAGAGTGAGAAGGGGGACTAACTGGGACAGCAGTTTCAAACCCAACATGAGTTCCTCCTAAACAAAGTTACCTTTTCTCTTGAATACCCCAGGCTTCTGAGACCCAAGTGGGACTTTATTTTTCCAGCTTTCATAGTGTTTGTGTGACCATCCAGTGCAGCAGCCCTAACGGGAGATCTGAGAGCAGATGGTAAGAAAGAAAACCGGAGAGGCTGGAGCTCGGGGCACTGCTAAGGACCAAAGACGTGTGGTGTGCCTTCCCTGGTTAATTCCAAGCAGGTGGGGACTCTGTGCCTTCAGAGGAGATTGTGAACTAAAGAAAAGGAGTGCTTATTTTATAGTTTTTTACCTGGACATCCAGGTAAAGTACTATGAGTGCACTGTGTTATTTTGATACGTGTGTGTGTGTGTGTGTGTGTGTGTGTGTGTAACAACCATCTCAGTGGTGGTGCTCCTGATTGTGAACGTGTCACTTGTCAGTTT
Source organism: Macrotus californicus (assembly GCA_007922815.1). Classification (NCBI taxonomy): domain Eukaryota; kingdom Metazoa; phylum Chordata; class Mammalia; order Chiroptera; family Phyllostomidae; genus Macrotus; species Macrotus californicus. The sequence goes on from VMDR010011024.1 coordinate 10,998, forward strand.
ATTGCAGCACGTCTCCCAATGCATCCTTCCTAGCCCTCTTGTTACGCTGCAATTTCACCTTGCGAGCTTTTCTCCTTTGCCAACTGGCACGATGCTATACTTTGCCAGTAGAGGGCGCTGGCAGTATGCTGCGGGAGAAAGGCACTTCTCTTGTAGGTTCCTCATGCTCTTCTTCCTTCTTGCTCAAGCATGTGGGCAACCATGGAGCCACCTTCAGCGGAGCATATGACTTTCTGGTGAGTTCTGGAGGCACCTCATCTGGCCTCCAATGTGTTTGAGAGCACCCTATAGGGGTAACTTTCTGGAAACTCCTCGGTGAGTCCCTCCAGTGTTCCAGAAAGTTCAACTGCTTTTCCTTTCGGGCAGCTTCCTATAAAGTTTCATTGTCACTCCAGGACAATTTCCTGCTTGACCATCCTCACCTGTATCACCTTAGCAAATTTCACCATCCAGAGGGCACAGGCCCACCCTCTCCAACAAGACCTGACTGTCAGCCTTGTGTGTATGAGGAGTGCTCTGGCGTTCATCTCTCCTCAGGGTTCTCAGCACCAGAGGAATGCCTGCTTCCTGCATCAGCCACTCCTGGGTTCCTCAAAGTTCTCCTTGCTCTCAGTAGCCAATGCCTTTTACTACATAACTGCATAGCTACTACATAGTATCCTCTGATACTAGTAAATAATTCTTTATTTAATTTCCTCTGTTTAATATCCTGTGTCATTTTGGTCTTTTGTCTCCACCAGAGATGGTTTTTCATCTTTCAATATCTGTCTGCTCTTGATAGTCTTTTTGTGTTTGCCTCGCTTATCAATGGACTTGTTTGTAAAACTACATCAGAAAATTAATACTTTCATTCTTCCAAGGGCAGGAGACATGAATGAGTGTGCTGTGTCGTTTCAGATAAGTGACTTTGAAAGTACACAAACCGAGTGATGTGTCGCCTCCAAAAAAACCCAGTTCTCCCTGTGTGTTCAAGTTCCCTGTATTGGAAACATCATGTTGATTACGCACTTTGCAATAGGAGGTAAACAAGGTATCTCCCCTCTTTAGGTCTCAAGATAAAACGAGAGGATAGGACAGGATGTTCTCTCACATACTTTCTAGCTATGATAGTTTTAAATTCCATGACTGAAAGTATATTCTAGAAACTTCTATGCTTTCTCATCTTACACAGATGTAGAATCCTCAGTCTAGCATTCAAGGCTAGATTTCTTTCTTTCTTTCTTTTTTTTTTGGCTTAGTGAAAGCATCATTTCCAACAAATGGGTACATTATTGCCTTGTTGCATCCACCTTGTCAGAACAAATATGCAACCAAACAAAGTTTGCCATGCTAGTCGTTTACCTGTTGGTGAGCAGGAGTGAAGAAAAACCATCTGATCCACTGTTCACCTCTGCAGAAGAAGTGCTAAAGGCCCAGAATAGTCGACTTGCCCATGACGACAGGATTGTGACAAAGTAAGGACTAGAACCCAGGTTGCTTTGGTCCCAGGTTAGTTTCATACATCACGTTACTCCTGTACATCTTATAAATTCTCAATCAGTTTTTTTCTCTTGAAATCATGTTTGGATGGCAGTAGAAAGAGAAGCTACTGTATGCCTAGGATTAAGTGACAGAGAAAGTGTGTGTGTGTGTGTGTGTGTGAGAGAGAGAGAGAGAGAGAGAGAGAGAGAGGGAGAGAGAATTCATCATTTATAAGAGAACAATATGAGAGTATTCTAAAGGAGAAAGTAAGTGGATTCTGAAGACAAACTTTATCGTTCACTGATGATGAATGCAAAATAGCTCCATACAACTTCTTACACCAAAAACACTTTGAGAGATGCTTTTATTAAGGACAAATTTCTCACACACTTTATGGGATAAGCAGGCTCTTCATTTATTTTTGTGTGATTGAATCCAGTGGTTCTCAGCAGGGGGCAACTTGGTATTCCAAGGGACATATGACAGTGTCCGGACACATTTTTGATCCAAAATGTCAATAGTGCCAACGTTGAGAAAACCTGATGTATTCAAACGTGTTTCTTAAAAATCACAGGATCTCAGAGCTGATAGTAGCCATCTCAGTATGTGTGAGGTATAATAATATCTCATTGTGCTTTTGATTTACATGTTCCTAATAATTAGTGATGTTGAACATATTTTCATTTGCTTATTGGCTACTTGCACATCTCCTTTGGAGAAACGTCTATTCAAGTTCTTGGACCATTTTTTAAATTAGGTTGTTAGTTCAGCTTTTTTGTTGTTTTTGATCAATAGTTTTTTATGTATTCTGGAGATTAACTCCTTATCAGACATAGGATTTGCAAATATTTTCTCCCATCCTATAGGTTGCATTTTCAGTCGGTTGATTGTGCCCTTTGTGCACAGAAGTTTTTAATTTTGATGTAGTGCAATTTATTTTTATTTTTGTTGCCTGTGCTTTTGGTGTGATATCCACAAAGTCATTGTGAAGTTCAATGTTGTGAAGCTTTTCCTTTATATTTTCTTGTCAGACTTGTAGTTTTATCTCTTACATTTAGGTCTTTGACCCATTTTGAGTTAACCTTGTATATGGTGTTAGGTGTTTATTCTTTTCCATGTAGATAATCCAGTTTTCCCAGAAACGTGTGTTGTCAAGACTCTCCTTTACCCACTGAATGGTGATGATACCTTATTGAAAATAATTTGACCATATATGTGAGGACTTATTTCCAGGCTCTCTAGCCCATTCCATTGTATTTGGGGGCAGGTGGTGGAGGGTCTGTCTTTATGCTTGTACAATACTGTTTTTGATTATTATAGCTTTGTAATAAGTTTTACGATCAGGAAGTGTGAGACCTCCAACTGTGTTATTTTTTTTCAAGATTTTTGAAGTATTTGGAGTCCTTGAGACACCATATGCACTGTAGGCTGGATTGTTCTGTTTATAGAAAAAACATGTTATTAGGATTCTTTTCAGAATTGCACTGAATCTGTAGATTGCTTTGGACATTTTAACAATATTCCTTCTAATCTATAAACACAGAATATGTTTTCATTTGTTTGTGCCTTCTTCAATTTCTTTGATAAATGTTTTATAGTTTTCAGTATACAGATCTTTCACTTCATTGGTTAAGTTTATTCCTAAGTATTTTACTTTTTTTTAATATTCTTTAAAATGAAATTGTTTTCTTAGTTACTTTTTCATTCATTGTTAGGGTATAAAAATACATCTGATTTTTGTATGTTAACTTTATATCCTATAAATTTGTTGAATTTACTTATTAGTTCTAAAACATTATTTGTTAGAAATTTTTTTTTAGAATTTTATACATATAAAATCAAGTCATCTGTGAACAAGGACAGTTCTGTTTCTTCCTCTTCTATTTGGATGCCTTTTATTTATTTTTCTTGTCTAGTTGCTTGGGCTGGAACTTCCATTACTATGTTAAATAGACGTGCCAAAGGCAGTCACCCTTGTTTTATTCCTGATATAAGAGGAAAAGCTTTCAGTCCTTTGTCATTGAATCTGATGTAAGCTGTAGACTTTTTATATATGCCCTTTATTATATTGATATAGTTTCTTCTGTTGCTCATGTGTTGAATGTGTTTTTTTTTTTAATTCTGAAAGGCTATTGAATTTTGTCAAATGTCTTTTCTGTATCAGTTGAGATGAGTCTTCTCTCTCCTTTTCTTAGTCTGCCTAGATAAAGTTTTGTCAAAGAATCAACTCTTGATTTTGTTAATATTCTCTCTCATTTTTATATTCTCTATTTAACTTATCTCTGCTCTAATCTTTATTATTTTACTCTAGCTTTGGGTTCAGTTTGTTTTTCTTTTTCTCTTTCCTTAATGTATAAAGTTAGGTGATTGATTTTAGTTCTTTATTCTTTTTAATGTTAAGTGTCTATAGCTATAAAATTTCCTCTTAGCATTATTTTCCCTGTGTTCCAAAAGTTTTAGTTTATTGTATTTTGATTTCTTCTTCAATCCATTGGTTGTTTAAGATGGGCTTCTTAAACATGAAAAACTAATCTGGGATAATCAGATCTCCTGTCTGAGGAATCTGGACTGAGAAATGTCCAAAAACTAAGTCCATTACTAGTAGGAGCTCAGGCAGAAAGACTATAACGTACAGAGAAGTCAATATGGACCATGGGCAATCTAAATTAGAAAAGAGTGGGCACAAGAGATGTAGAGAAGCTAGGAAGAAAAGCCTGTGGCCCAAGAAAAACCCTGGGATCACCAGTCTCTCAAGAAGCCACAGTTGCTAGGAGTACACTATTAAATTTCTGTTTTCAGTTTGTAAATAACTTGACAACAATCTTTCTCTTTCTCTTCTCTTTCAGGTAAGTTCAATGAGTCCCTGGTTATTGTGACAAAAAAAGATTTCAGTGTACACTATGATCTGAATTAAAATGTATATTTTAAAAAATTTGCTTGGATAAAAGACTGGAAGCAAAAGTATCGGGCTGTGGAGAGTGGGTATTTCTATGGTGGTAGTAAAACTAGTGATATTAATTTTCTTCATATATACTAATCTGTAGTTCTCCAATGTAGGGGAATGACTATTTATTGTTTTTATAATCTACTACAAAATATAAACTTGTGTGTATATGGCACTGCGTATTTGCTCTAAGACATGTATGATCAGTCTCCTTGTCTCCAAGGAGTTAACCACGAAAAACCAGCAGCCTAGCCATGTTCAAAGTAACTTGAGATAGATTCTGGCAAGATGGTTGTAGCAGGGTAGTTTTAAAATTTCTGTAAGTCACATATTAAGGCATATATAACAACCAGGAGAGCAAAATTAAAAACCCATGGACAAAAATGCTGAGTGAAAGGATATACCCACAAACACCAAAATATGAGTTAGTGAAGACAAGTCACTGACAGCTACAAGACCTCTTTGTTATCAGCATCTATGCAAAATGAAGACAAGACACCTCTGATAGCCCTGAGAACAGAACTCCAACATCACCACAGGTATTCATACTGGAAAACAGCTGAAACTGGAAGGGGGTTCTGCAGAATCTAATATATGAGTGAGCAGAAAGAGACCTCACTAAGGTCTGAAAGGACTGGAGTAGTGTTTGCCCTGTGAAGTCATGAAAACCAAATGCAATATGGCTTCCAGGAAGGATCCTTACCCTGGGGAGAAATTGCTGAGTGTGGGATTCAAATTAAATTGTGCAACACAGAGACAACAGAAGTACAAGTATAGGAAAGAAGAGATCCAAGGGGAAGGAAGTAGAGGAGGCAGATATGAGGTAGAAACTCTATTTTTGATTGCTGCATAAAAGCAATGGAAGAAGAAAGCGAGAACTGTAAAGAGTTAGCCCAGTCATTTACCTTTACAATAAGCAACAGAAAAGGACTGTCAAAGAATACATATAAGAAAAACAATAGGAACAGAATAAGTCCCCACACAAATGACAAAAGGAAGCTGAAAAACCATACCCACACACCATGTGAAACATACCATTCCAAATGAGTTAAAGTAATTTTTAAAAACTGATAGAAACGACCACATAAAAGTGATTTAAGAAAGTTCAGAAATGAGGTCATTGGGGAAAAGGAAGATTTGAAAAGAGTGGTTGACATTCAGAAAAGAATTAGAAATAAGAGAAAAAATATTATAAATGAAAACTGAAAATGGGATTTCTGGCCAAGATGAAGGCATAGTTACATACACTGTGCCTCCTTGCACAACCAAAAGAAGGACAACAAATTTAAAAACAAAAAATAACTGGAACTGATAGAAAACTGAACTGTATGGAAGTCTCACAACCAAGTAGAGAAAGAAGAAACATTCATTCAGCAGTAGGAGGGGTGGAGATGGGCAGCTGGCATGGAAAGGACACATGGCAAGGCAGTGGCTGGCAGACTGGAGCAGGCAAGGTGGTGGCTGGCAGACCAGGCCTTTCCATATTTGCATGTGGATAAACCAGGAGGAACAACTGGGGAGTGAGGCAGACCGCACAACCCAGGGTTCCAGTGCAGGGAAATAAAGCCTCAAAACCCTGGCCATAAAAACCTGTGGGGATTGAGGCAGCAGGAGAAACTCTCAGACTCACAAGAGAGTTCATTGGAGAGACCCACAGGGTGCTAGAACATACACAAATCCACTCACTCAGGAATCAACACCAGAAGGGCCCAATTTGGTTGTGGGTAGTGGAGGAAGTGACTGAAAGCCAGCCAAGAGCCAAGCAAGAGGCATTGTTCCCTCTCAGATCCCTCCCCCACATACAGCACCACAATATAGTGACCTGGGTTGCTCCACACTGGTGAATACCCAAGGCCCGCCCCTTACAACATAACAGGTGTGCCAAGACAAACAACCATGGCCTAAATGAAGGAACAGATCAAAGCTCCAAAAATAGAACTAAGCAAAGAAGAGATAGCCAACCTACCAGATGCAGAGTTCAAAACACTGATAGTCAGGATGCTAACAGAAGTGGTTGAGTATGGTCACAAAATAGAGGAAAAAGTGAAGGCTATGTACCAGGTGGTGAAAGACAAATACCATATGATCTCACCTATAAGTGAAACCTAATCAACAAAACAAACAAGCAAGCAAAATATAACCAGAGACACCAAAATTAAGAACAAACTGACAGTAACCAGAGGGTAGGTGGGAGGGGAAAATGGGGGAGAAAGGGAGAAGAGTTTTCAGGAACATCTATAAAGGACACATGGACAAAACCTGGGTGGGGGGGCTGGGATCAGGGGTGGGAGGTGGGGATGGCTGGGATGGGGGGAATGGTTATGGGAAAATGGAGACAACTTTACTTGAACAATAATTTAAAAAGTTTTAAAAAGTGAAGGCTATGCAAAGTGAAATAAAGAAAAATATACAGGGAACCAACGGTGAAGGGAAGGAAACCAGGACTCAAATCAACAATTTGGAGCAAAAGGAAGATTAAACATTCAACCAGAACAGAATGGAGAAACAAGAATTCAAAAAAAAAAAAAAATTAGGAGAGGCTTAGGAACCTCCAGGACAACTTTAAATGCTCCAACAACCAAATCATAGGGGTGCCAGAAGGAGAAGAGAAAGAGCAAGAAATTGAAAACTTATTTGAAAACATAATGAAGGAGAACTTCCCCAATCTGGCAAAGGAAACAGACTTCCAGGAAGTCCAGGAAGCTCAGAGATTCTCAAAGAAATTGGACCCAAGGAGAAACAAACCAAAGCATATCATAATTACATTACTCAAGATTAAAGATAAGGAGAGAGTCTTCAAAGCAGCAAGAGAAAAGGAGACAGTTTTCTACAAAGCAGTTCTCTTAAGACTATCAGCTGATTTCTCAAAAGAAACCTTGCAAGCAAGAAGGGGCTGGAAAAAAGTATTCAAAGTCATGAAAGGCAAGGACCTATGTCCACTATCATTCTATCCAGCAAAGCTATCATTTAGAATGGAAGGGCAGATAAAGTGCTTCCCAGATAAGGTCAAGTTAAAGGAGTTCCTCATCACCAAGCCCTTATTATATGAATTATTAAAGAGACTTATCTATGAAAAAGAAGAAGATCAAAAATATGAACTGTGAAACAACAACAAATTCACAACTATCACAACTGGACCTAAAAAACACAAAGACAAAAACAAACTAAGCAAACAACTAGAACAGGAACAGAATCACAGAAATGGAGATCACATGGAGCATTATCAGTGGGGAGGGGAAGAGGGGAGAATGGGGAATAACATACAGGGAATAAAAAGCACACATGGTAGGTGCAAAAAGATAGGGGGAGGTTAAGAATCATATAAGAAATAGAAAAGCCAAAGAACTTATATGTATGAACCATGGACATCAGCTAAGGTAGGGGAATGCTGGTGGGAGGGGGTGCAGGGCAGAAGAGAATAAAGGGGAGAAAATAAATGGGACATCTGTAATAGCATACTCAATAAAATATACTTAAAAAAGAAAACTGAAAGTGAACAAAAGAGTGACAAATGACAATGAATAGTGCCTTAAGACAAATAAAAGTTGGAAATATTAAAAAGAAACAAAAAAATTTTTTAGAGTATTCAGGGAAAGTCATAGATATAAAAGATATGGAAGAAGACCAAAACAATGGAACGGAACAGATACTCTAATCTATACATCACAGAACATTCTCAAATTAAAAAACAAAAAGGCTTGAAACGTATTGGAAGGACACAGCACACACCTCAGACAATGGATCCGGAATGGCAACACTGAGACATAGTCTAGTAAATAAGTGGACTTTAAAGGAAAAAAAAAAAAAACTCATTGGGAATCTAGACAAAAAGATAGTACCATCTGTAAGGAAAAGAAAATCAGATTGTCACCAGACTTTCAACGTCAACACTTTATGGATTTCTATATACAGCCAAACTGACCTTAGACTAAAAGACCACAACCACTTGTTCTTACCATGTGGGAACAGAGACAATATTGTTCTTGTGATCCGTTTCACAGGAATGTATTAGAAAACAGCTTCAAGCAACCAAAATGTTTGGTTGACTGGAGAGACATCAATGCAAGGACTGGTGGTCAGTGTTAAATATATGTTCACTTTGGATCTGAAACAAATAACGCTGATGAGAGAGACACTACAGCATGTAATGGCTATATGTTCTGACAATATAAATAAAATACAGTTTTAAAAGAGGGGATGGGAAGAGTTGTGAAAAATAAATTTGCTAATTGTTTTAGAGTTATTAACTGAGATTACAGAGATAATACCATCTCCTATAATAGGATAAAGAGCAAATTTGGCAACTGGCTCCCTCCCCGCTGCCACCCTACTCCTTCAGACTTTTCTGAAAGTTCATTTGACTTTTGGGAGAAGGGCTACCCCATAATGTGTGATGGCAGGATGCCCTGTACTAAACCTTGGCTGACCACTCATCACAATGATAGTCAGAGGCATCGAGAAGACATTGACCTCTTAGGAGGCGGCATCTTAGAAAACTTACATTAACAGAATAAAACAAAAGTCTTGTTATCCAGAAGAGGTCTCAGTCACCTGAAAGCCTTCTCCCTCAGTCTGGAACCTCTCAGTCTTCAGTGACGCAGGGTCGATGGAGAGCCGTGTCAGGATGAAGTAGTCTCCACTGATGCATCTTTTGCTTGTTTCATTTTGATATCTTCAGCAATATTGCTGCAATCCCTATGCAAGGTGAAAAGGGGAAGTTTCACATCTGAATATCAATTTACAGCAGAAAAGTCTCAGAATAGGGCCTACTGTATTCAAAAAGTAATACCATGCTAATAAACGACACCACAGAGAGTGCAGAGACTGATTTCTGATGGAGTAGGACAGAGGGGCTCAATAGAGATTAAAGGCTTGTGACTCACTTTTAATTAAAATTTGAGCTGGGAGAGGTCAGAGAAACCAGCCCAATGAATGAGATTTGGAAGAGAGGGAGGGGACAAAGGGACAGGATATTGACATGAATAAAGGAGACCTTAATTAAAGGATTAATAATGACAATAACAATAAAAATTGCTTCTTCGTCATTTTTGGTCTGCAGCCCATGTCAGGCTGAGGCTGCCCTTCATGACCGAACGAGAGTAAAATGCTGGGACTGTGCAGCAAAAGCCTGCACAGTCATCATTTGGGTGTTTTGCACAATGGAATGTTTGAGGCCTGATTTCACTGAACCACCCCTCTGATTGTTTACTTCATGAGATATGTATGTACTCACCTGCCCATTTAAGAGGAGGGCCCTTCTGCAAGCCCTGTGATGACCCAGGTGCCCCTCCCCATAAACTAAACTGTAAAATAACTACAAGAATGTGCAACAAGTCCCTCCACGTCCCTGATGGCCACTTGCATTCTTTCTGGAAGACTGAAAATCAAATACTTTGAAAATAATTTTTTGATTTACTTTGCTTTTGCCCAATCCTATGGTTTATTTGCCTACTAGGTCAGTCAGGAATGCCTAGGTGTAGCTGAAAGGATGCACTGTTCTGAATTCACCCCTTTGGCTACCCACTGGCCTCTTCTTTAGGTCTTGGAATTGAGCCTCTAGCAGGGACTAAAAAGCAAATGCTACCAGCACCTTCATTATTAACCTGGAGTAAAATCATAATATTTTCTACTTGTATGTTTCTTTCTCTATACCCATTTTTGCTTGCCCAATAGGTCAGGGCTGTAAAAGCCCAGGTGAAGAGCAGAATTCACCTAGATTTCAATATATTGGCTATGATTCATATCTTGCCAAGTTCCCTAAATTAGGATTCTGGTTAAGATGAACTTAATGCAGAGATTCCAATTAAGATTTAAGATTTTCATAAGCATTTAAGCCTGTGCAATTAATTATGAAAATCTTCTACAGCTCTATCTGTAAATAAATTCTGCAGTACTGGGTTCCCTTTATACCACCAACCCCTCTGCACAGAGCAAGTTGGCAGCATTCTCTCACTACAGGTGGCTCAAGCTGGCTCCATTTGCCCCTGGTGTCAGTTGTCACCTGCAGATTTAGCCCTGATGTCCAGGTAAGTAGATCATCAGAGTTGAGTGACACCCATGCACGTCTCCTCTGCAGACAGCTCAGCACCTGCACCCTCTCCTCCTGGGGCTCTTCCAGGCCTTTTAGGAGGTTTTCAAGCTCCCTCCTCCTTTTTCCTTCTCTTCCCTCTTCTCCCTTCTTCTCATTCTCTTCTTCCTTTTCCTTTATCTTCTCCCTGTTCTCTCACTTACGGTAGAAACTAGTATGTGTTTTCTCTGTGGACAACTTCTCATGGAAGGAAAAGAATGGCCTTTGTTATGGGCTGAATTGTGTCCCTTCAAAACTCATATGTGGAAGCCCTAACCCCAGTATTTCAGAATGTGACTGTATTTGACAGTGAGGCCTTTAAAGAGGCAACTAAGTTAAAAGAAAGTGCTTAGGGCGGGACCTAAATCCAATATGTTCTCATTAAAAAAAAAAAAAAAAAGGAATTTAGGATACAGATGTGCATAGAGGGAAGACCATGTGAAGACCCAGGAGAAGATGGCCATCTGCAAGTGAAGGAAAAAGAAGCTTCAGGAGAAACCAACCCTGCCGGTACCTTGATCTTGGACTTCCAGCCTCCAGAACTGAGAGAAATAAATATCTGTTGTTTATGCCACCCAGTCTGTGTCTCTAGAAGTACAAAGGGGAAAATACCCAACATCATCCTTTTTCCCCCATACCCTACCTCTGCCTCCAAAACAAACATTCTTGCTCTATTTTATCCTGAAAACAGCAATTTCTTCACTACCAAGTAGTCTAGTTGCAGACATGTGACAGAGACGGAGAAAGGTGAGTGTCCAGAGCAGACTGGCTGGACCTAGCCTGTGATCTTTGCTGAGAGGGCATGAATAACCCCTCGGCTGCTCACTCAGTTAGCTTCTGTTATGCTTTTGAAAACATCTTCATATTGATTACTGATTGTCCCCTCACACAAGTAGGAAAATGGAGGAGACATTCAAAGAGGTTAAATTTACAAAAGAAGAACCAAGGTTCAAAGAAGTGAAACCATTGGTCTGAGGCCAGAGAGTCCATATCAGTTAATGTGGTGGGTGTCATTGTTGTTCACCAGACCGTCCCACCTCTGCACACTCTGGGCAGTTGGCAGGACTATAGTTCCCAGCAGCTTTTGGAGGAAGGCATATCCACATAACCTGCCTTTAAGGTGCAGGGAAGTGGCAGATGTCACTTCAGGGTCCATGATGAGCAGAGCTTCCTACCAGCCCCAAAAGGGGAGTATGGCCTGAATGAGAAATCAACTTGTGTTAAGACACAGAGATTCAAGTGTCCTTTGTTATCATGCATAATCTAACTTTCCCTGACTGATACAGTTAACATGCTCTCAGCTGCAGGAAACAGAAAATCTGTCAAGAAATGGCTTAACAATAAGGACATTTATTAACTCCTTATATCTTTGCAACAGTCTGTAAATAGAGTAGTTTTAAGTTTGGGCAGTTCTGAGGCTCATGACATCCTCAAGGACCCAGCTGTTTTTCTACCTGCCACCCTCAGCACTTTAGTTCCTCCCCTCAGCCAGGCGAATTTCCTCTGACACACCAGCCAGTTCCCTGAGCAAAGGAATCAGCTGCAGTGCTATGCAAACAAGGCAGCATGGGAGAAAACTTAGGTTCCCTTGGAGGCAGCGAAGTATTAATACTTCCTGCATGTGCACTTGAGAAACTGAGATTTCCTGAGGTTGTGACTTCCTGTAGTCTCAGCAGTTAGTGGTACCAGAGGCCCAAAATCCAGGCCCTTTGCTTCCAACGCATTATCCGTCCCTTCACAGTTCCTGTTGGCACAACAGCACTTGCTAATGGATTCATTAAGGTCCTGTTTACCACTCTCACTTTGGGAAATAAACTGACAGCTGAAATTCTAACTAGATTTAAGACAAGAATGACAGACCAGATTGGAACATATTAAGGGAAACTGGATGTTTTGGGACATCGGGAACACTCAGAATTTGATACCAGGAAAAAACATCCCCATCATTCCATTAACTATTTCTCTGGGATCTCCAGCAGAGACAGAATTTTGGCCTGTGGAACCAAAGAGGCCCACCCGGGGTGGTGATTCTGACTCCTTAACGGCCAAGGTACAGGCCAGGGAGTTTCTGATCTCACAGTAACTTCTTGTAACATTAAATTCTTTTGAAGAGGAGGAAATGTGTCTTTTTGTGGAAGTAACTATGCTTTGTGTGTGTTGCGTGTGCACAGTGTGTGCTCATTGTGTGTTTTGTGTGAGCCCATTTCCTTGCTGGGTTGGATATGAGAAGGGAGCATGTGCCCTTACTAGTTATCCTTCTGATGCTGCAAACTCCACCTTTTATTATATAAGGTGAGGGTTTTCACTTCCCCGTCCTCAAAATTTCCCAGACATACCTGACGTGTGGACACTTCTCTTAGTGTGTTCCCACAAATCAGACCAGCACAGGAAAGGCCTACATAGACTCCCAGAGGCCTGCTGCTCCCTGCTCCCCTGACATCCCCTTGGTTACCTCTCCAGGTATTGCTGGACTGCCCAGCTGGCTTCAGGGAGTCTGGGCCTCACTTCTGGAAACAGAGTTGTCTGTGGTCAGAAGATTGAGGGTTGCTCAGGGCAGGACCTGGAGTGATGTCTGGGAGCAGTTTCATGCCCTGGAGGACTGGCTGGCTTGTGTGGTCCACTGTGAGCTGAGTTGGAACATCTCTATTTTGTGGTGGCTATGACACTTAGGGTTTGTCCGGGGCCATCACAGAGTCTTTAAGCCAGTGCCCTGGTGGGGCCTTGCCATCTGGCACCATCTGGCATTATGGTTGATGTGAACAAAAGCATTCATTCTTTCTTCTGTTTATTCACTCAAGTTATTGAGCACTATCATGTGCTGGGGCATCGAGCAGGGCCCTGTAGATGCAGCTGAGAAGAAAGGACAGTCCCTGCCTTCTGGGACAGTCCAGTCAAGAGAATTCAATAAATAAGTAAATAAGTAACCATGACTAGTACAGCTTGTGATGAGTGCATGAATGAAATGAACAGGGTGATGCTGCAGAGGAACTGGGATGCCGCCGCATCCCATAGGAAGGGAGGTCAGAGAATATTTCCCTAAAGAGGAAAATACAGGAGTTGAGATCTCATGGTTGAGAATAAGTCAGTTGTGCAAAAAGCTGGGAGGGCATCCCAGTGGGGAGAACAATGTTTGCAAAGGCCCAGGGGCAGGAACAGAGAGAAGCTTGTGCCTGGAACTCGGTAAGATGGGGCTGGGAGGTGGGAGGCGGGTCTGAGGGGAAATGGGGGCCAGATCCGGGGAGGATTTATACGTCCCGCTAAGGGGTACAGATTTCAATTTCAGAGCTATGAAAGTCCATGGAAAATTCTAGAGAAGAGTAAAACAACATGACTTACACTGTAAAAGATTCATCTATTTACATCATGGAGACCAGACTGAGTGCTATTTTTCCAGCCTCCTTTGTGGTAGTCCCAGAGTCCCAGCCACTGACCTGTTTTACCTACCTCAGCAAGTTCAGATGACAGGACAATTGTCCACATCGCACTCCCCCTGATTACAAGGAGGAAGTTGTGTGAGAATTCTCAGACCTCCCAGGAATGACAGTGGATTCTGGAACCAGTGAAGACAGGGAGAAAGAAAATCAACAGAGAAGCCAAGATTTCTCGGTACTTGTCCCAGTCCTGCTGCAGGAACTCCGTGTCCAAAGGGGATCCACTCCAAAGCCACCCAACCTCTTCATTCGCAAAACAACATGCTGACAGGTTGCTTTTTAAACAGCAAGGCATGAAACTCTTGAAGTTTCTGGGTCTTGTATTTAACAATGAGAGTAGGTAGTATAATGTCTGCTGCATTGGCAAAGACACTGAGACACTGAGTGCATCAGGGAACAGCTGGAGATCACACTACACAACCCCTAACCCAAGTCCCTGCAGACACTCCAGGGCCCACATGCCCCACCCCTCTCTTGGAGAGTCTGTGCCTAGAGCCTCCTTTGGCTCTCACCCCAGCAACTTTGAAGAGTGTATCAATGAGGATGTTTTCAGTCACAAGTAAAAAATTTCCCCTACTAATGGCTTAAACTATTGGGATATTATTACCTCAATAACAACAATTCATCAGGCAGAATTGTTAAGTCAGCAGCTCAGTGATGATAGGGCTGTGGGGCTGTTTCTCTGTGAATTTCCCCACTTTCCCACATGGTTACAGGACAGCTGCAAATGTTCAATAGTGCTACTATGCTTTCGGCACTTTTCTTGGTACTGGGGACACAATAGCAAATAAAACTGCCCTTAAGGAGATTCCATTCTAGTGGGCAAAGGAAAGACAATGAACAAAATAAATAAAACTGCATAGTGTGTTGGTGGCACATGTTGTGGAGAACAATAAAAAGGGGAGAATAAAGATGAGAAGGAGAAGGATACTTTCTAATTCATGGCAGGAAAAAGTCTCACTGAGAACCTGACATCCGAACAAAGAAACTGAAGGACATGAAAGAGGGAACCAGTGAAGGTCTGGAGGAAGACTACTCTAGGTGAAGGGGAACGGCAAATGCAAATACCCTGAGATAGGAATGGTCTTAGCATGTCCTAGGAAAGCAAGGAGGCCAGTAGTTGGAGAGGTGTGATGGAGGAGGAACATCATAGGAGGCGAGATTAGAGAGAAAAAGCAGAAGTTGGGTCCTTTAAAACACATGGCAGCATGCAAAAGCACCAGTGAAAGAAGGCTTCTCCTAATGCAACTCTTGTTTATCAGAGAGGAAAATATTCCTCAGTGGTCCAGCCCCACCCCAAAGACTTTCCTTGCATTTTACTGGCCAGAACTGAGTCACATGGTTATCTCTAATCCAATCACTGGCATGATTCCTTCACAGGGTCTGAGCCCACCTCCCCCAAGCATGTTGCTGAACACAGTGGGTTCTGCCAGCAAGGACAAAAAGTAGGGTGAATGATGGGTAGGCAACCAAGAGTGTCAGCCACACAGAAACTTCCCATTTAAGCAGTTTGCCCCTTGTCATCAGCGGCAGAGTCTGGCTCCAGACACCTGACTCCTCCAACAGGTTATTAACCCACAGGGCATGGAAGCAGGAAGAAATGAGCCTGTCTGGGCTTTGAGGGCTTCTGTAACAATGAACTTTCAGGTCCCTCTTCTTCCTCTTCTCTCTCGGGTATCTGGTCCACAAAAAGGTCTCTTCCATTAAACACACACACACACACACAATTTTTAATCATAGAAATTTCAAGCATATTCAAAGCAGAGAGAATGATGTAATAACCCCAGGTACTTGGCTCCCAGCTCATCAACATCATCAATCCACTGACCCAAATGGATTGAGTTCTACTCGATTGAGACTCACTGGCAGGACTATTCAACCTTTTGGTGTCTCTAGGCCACACTGGAAGAAGAGTTTTCTTGGGCTACACATTAAATATATTGTGACGTGTAATTATAAAAAAAAGCCTCAAAATGTTTTAAGTAAATTTACAATTTTGTGTTGGGCCATATTCATAGCCATCTCGGGCGGCCTGCGGGTTGTGGGTTGGACACCCCTGACTAGAGTACCACCCTCTCTCCCTTCCAGTGTCTATTCCATTAAAAAGCTCTACTCAGCACACAAGTCCCTCTGAAGTCCTGCTGTATTTGTAAGGCCTAGCAAAAGCTTCTCTGAGCCCAGGGCAGCCCTGCTTTCCACACTGTTGCTTGCCCATAACCGGCTGAAGGACACCAAGGCTTCTCCTGAATCATCCTTGTGACAGCTCTCAGGAGGTACAGATGTTCACAAAATCATCTGTAATTGGGGCACTTGGCCCATTAGGAATTTGGATGTACCAAAGCATACGTCCTCAGCACTGTTCAGGAAAAGCAAACATGAGCAATGTGAGATTTGACTTCTGCGCAGTTAATTTAATCTCCCCTCTGAATATAAATCAGCTGCTTTAGTTCTGATCCACTCAGTCCAATCCAAGCCTTGTGCTGAATGTTAAACACTAGGTTGCTGCCAGTAAGGACAAATCATGACAGGCAAAACAAAAAACGAAGTTCCCTTCAGCTCAAGTGAAGTTTCTGGACAAGGCAAGGACACTGCTCTTTTTGAGGAAACTGTTCTGCAGCATCCGGAAGACCTTCTTCTAAGTATGAGGGTCTCCTTATTGGAGGGAGAAAACTGAGTTGTCTTAAGGTTTTCAGGACCTGGCCATGCCTGTGGATGGAAGGGAACACTAACCAAGAGGCGCATATAGAACTTTCTTGGGAACGACACCATTACAAGCCACGTCCCTCTGAAAGACAGCGTTCTTGGTACAAGGGCTCTAATTAGAGTAGGTAAGAGAGGGACAGAGTAAGTTATCCTGACACCTGGTTACTGGTGGGGTCAGCAGAGATGACCAGCTAAGATATGGAACAGAGAGATGGAGGAAAGGATGGATGAGTGGAATTATAGACTGACTCTTCCCCCTTAACTTTGGGGGGAATGTACAGATCAAGGTTGCGTCTGTCCAAGGGATGCTCAGAGCAATATGCCTCCCACAGCTTCTTCCGTTGAGCTAGAAGGGTTATCCCCAGAGGCATCAGGACAGAAGTGCCATGTTTCCATGTGAAGATGGAGTTAGTGCCTATGAGGAAGTTCAGGCAAGGTTCACAAAAGCCTCAGATTTTCCACTACCAGATTCTCCTGATCCCTGAGATTTCTACTTCAGAACTCCTCTGAACTAAAGCTTTAAAGACCCTGATAAAATGCAGATATGTGATCTATGAACCTGATGGATAAGCCCTAATGCAATCATTTATTGAGTGGACATTTATGATTTTCAGTTCTAGGAGACACTATACTACTTCCTGGGGGTATAGAACTGAAAAACAGGAGACACTTCTAAGTGTCAAAATACAATTTTGAAAAAGTTAAAATCATGATTTTCATTACAAATGCAGAATGAAAATGGGTCACAGATTTTATTCACATATTAACTATTGAATGAGAGAGAACCAATAAGAGAGAGAGAGAGAGAGAGAAAAGATGGTTGGGCTAGATTAAATTTGGTTAATGTCCTACAGGGCAATAAAAGCATAACCATTAAATTACCTTCTATTGCTAAGCAGAAACCTACAGATAATTTCAGTGTCAAGGCTCCAATAAAAGAGTCCGTAGCACAGGTACCCTCTCCCAGAAAATTAGTGATCCTCTAGTAGACTTTTTAAACAATGCCCTGGCACAACATTGAAGGACATGCTATACTTTCTTTTGATTTCCCAGATTTTGATCATTTTTTAAAAATATTTTTTATTGAGTATACTATTACAGTTGTCCAAATTTTTCTCCCTTTGCCCACCTCTGCCAAGTACCCCCTTCCCTTCAGCAATACCTGCCCTTAGTTCATGTCCATGGATCATGCTCTTAGGTTCTTTGGCTCCCCATTTCCTATCCTATTCTTAACACCCTCCTGTCTATTTTGTGCCTACCAGTTATGCTTCTTAGACCCTGCACCTTTTCCCCCATTCTTCATCTACCGCTCCCAGCTGATGACCCTCCAAATGATCTTCATATCTATGATTCTATTCCTGTTCTGTTGTTTGCTTAGTTTGGTTTTTTTTAGATTCAGTTGTTGATAGTTGTGAATTTGTTGCCATTTTAATGTTCATAGCTTCAATACTCTTTTTCTTAAATAAGTCTCTTTAATATTTCATGTAATAAGGGCTTGGTGATGATGAACTTCAACTTTACCTTGTCTGGGAAGCACTTTATCTGCTCTTCCATTCTAAATGATAGCTTTGCTCGATAGAATAACCTAGGTTATAGGTCCTTGCTTTTCATCACTTTGAGTATTTCTTGCCTGTCCCTTCTTGCCTACAAAGTTTATCTTTTTTCCTTTTTTTTATGTTGTGCAATTACAGTTGTCCCCATTTCTCCCCCATTATTCTCCCCCACCCTACCCGCCCCCACCTCCCACATTCAAACCTCCTCTCCCCGTTGTCTTTATCCATGGGTCCTTTATACATGTTCCTTGATGACCCTTCCCCTTCTG
>VMDR010011025.1:0-29433 GCA_007922815.1 Macrotus californicus
TTTTTTTTACTTTCTAGGACTCTTTGCAACATAGTATAGACTTTCCATGACTTCATAAAATATTTTTATTCTGTTTATTGTATACCATATCAATAACCCACATTCTTACTCATTTTTACCCAATTTATTATTAAATTAGAGAGAAGTGTGCAATTACCTGTAAGGATGAATAATTGATTACTTTAATGCAGCCATATACTCCTGTCTCTTCCTTCTTTCCCTGCTCTCTCTTTCGCAGTCTAGAAATACTTCAAGCTCCACCCTCTTACTGTCTTTTCTAAGCTGTAATCTCCCTCCAACCCAAGCACCCACTTTGGCTTAGACAGCTGAGTGGGGAGTCTGTTCCGGGGAAGCGGCTCTGCTATCCCTGCTGCTCAGTACACGTTGAGGCCACAGACCCGCTCTTTCTGCTGAACTAATGCAGTTTTCAAAGTACGGGATCTCCAAGTAATTCTCCAAAGGCTTCCCTTGCCCCTGGGCTCCTTTGTTGACTCCTCATTCACTTAGCTCTTCGGGCCTTTACTGTCTTGTTCTCCTGGGAATTTTTTGAGCTACAATTCTTAACTTCTATTTTTCCTCTAGCCTGGCTACGTTTCCTCTATCTTTGAGACATTACTCAGAATTTCTAGTTTACTGTTTACAGTCTCTTTTTTCCAGTATGTTTCCAATTATTTCAAGGAATTTGGAATAGAAAGGTAGGTGTAGATGGCTATTGAAATATGATTACCTTGGTACAATATACCGTCCACTGAATGTCATTGAAAAATGTAATCATTTAAATGCATTTTCCTATTTATATAAGATACTAGTAGGGTTTAAAGTTCTGTATATTTGATAATAGTCTAGTATGATTCAAATTATTAAAATAACATGTGCAAATACAAAAAAAAAGGAAATAAACAGACAATCCTTTTTACGTGCAAAAAGCAACCTTGTTTTCAGATGTTGGAGCTATGGATGAGATGCCAGCCAGAGACGAGGTTCAGATGTATCAATCTTGTTTTCTAAGTTAGAAGAAAGCATTTTGTGTCACATTTTTATTGTTATTGCTCCCATCAGGAATTTGACTTGAACTGGACTTTGGAAACACAAAAGCACAGCTCTTATAGACTCAAACTACTAAAATTACAATTTATAAATGCAATTGACTGTCAGAAAAAAAGGATTTGGGGCTGGGAAGAGGGGAAAAGGGGGGATGGGAACATCTGCAGTAGTATCAACAATAAAAATTAAAATTATAATAAAAATTAAAATGATTAAAAGAAAAGTCTTACCTCTAAAAAACCCACAAGATCTTGCAATAACAACACATTTGTTCTGAGCTCTCGGATATCGTAGTATGAAAAAAAATAATTTTTAAAAATGGAGAACCTACCAGTTGTCCATCTCCAAACTGTAAGGCAATCTTCTGACTTGCTCCCTACTGCTTCTCACCACTTCAGTCCAAGCAGCTCAGGCTCTGACCTGCTGGCATTGGATCTCCCTGCCTGGTGTGCAGGGGACTTCTGCCCATTTCCAGTATATACCCGACATTACACCCTGGGTGTTCTTTTCAAAATATGTGTCTGACCCTGCTGTTCATGGGCATGGAGCCTTCAGAGCCTTCCTGAGCCCCCAGGACCCAGGCCCCAGTCCTGCAACAGGTGGCTGGCCCTGCATGCGTGGGAACGCAGCATCATTTAGCTCCCGTCCCCATGCTCTGCTCCCACGCCACGTCAGGGCTCCACCAGCTGTTTATGAACAGAGACTTCTATTTCTGCTAATACGCCAAGCTTGTTGTTTGGAAAAATCCACCCCCTCAGAACCAGAGGAATAAACATTTATAAGTATATTTCAAATAGCACAGAACCTGGCAAAATAATGAGTCATAGAGCCGAAATGTAAGGGAGGGATGGACCCCACAGAGCTAGTTGGCACTCCGAACTTGGCTTTGCGAGACTGGGGGGAGGTTGCGTGGTGGCCCAGGTGCGCCTGCAGACAATGTTCAGGTGTCAGATGCTTTGCAGCTCATGCTCCTCAGGACGGGGAAGCTCCAGGCACAGGTTCATCACTTTCCCGTCATGGTGGCTTCCTTTAGCGCCCCTTTGTAGCACCAGTTACACACATAATTACATAATTCATGGCACAGTTACTGATTTGTATCTCGTAAGAGCAACTGTCTTACCTTCTTTTACGTATGACCCAATTCCCTGCCCCTAGAACCCTTTTTCTGCACATAGTAGCATCTGGAGAAGTATGTGCTGAATGGGTGAACATAGGTGTGAATTTATCAGTTCATCTCAATTCAGTCAGTGGCATGTGTCCTTCAAAACGACTGAGGAAATTTGCATGCGGACTTCCCTTCCTTTTACAGTAACTTGGTATTTCAGTCAATGGTAATCTTCACCAGGAATCCCACTGATGACAGGTTCATCTTGCTCAGATTAGGACGGCTACCTGCACCGGGTGGGTGGGGGGGTGGGGGGGTGGCGATCTTAGCTGCCTCTGGGTGTAGAAGCCTGGCACACATGGCACAGTGCCTCCTCGAGAAGTTCCAGCCCGAGGGACAGAGAGGTTGCAGTCGACCTTTCCATGTAGAAAGAAGGAGAGTCAGGGAAGCATTTCGAGGTAGCAGCTCCAAAAAGACCTGTGTCTTTCAAAGGTGCAGTAATTTGGCATCAGGAGTTAGCACGCGGGGTGCCTTCCCCACACAGTGCCCGTTAATTCTGGAAGTGCGGGTGGGTCCACCACAGTCCCTCCTGCACAGGGGCCTTGCTCTCAGGCAAAATGGGTGCCTAAAAATGTAATGAAACCCAGGAACTTGACAAAAGCCTCAGTTGATTACAAGGTGCTACAGAGATCCTTGAAATGTCTGTTGTAGCTGAAGATCTCATGGAAAGAGCGTGGCGGTGGCTGAGCAGGACGCCTCCATCCATGGCAGGCTCAAGCTGGGACAGGGTTAGAATTAATTTTATTTACTGCTATCTGTTGAAAATGACCATTTAAAAAATATGTAATTAATGTATTTTTAGAAAGCAGGAGGGGAGGGAGAGAGAGAGGGAGAGAAACATGGATGGGAGAGAGAGACATTGATTAGCTGCCTCCCCATCAGGCCTGGACCTGAGGCAGACCCTGAAACCTAGGCAGGAGCCCTGATTGCAGATGAAACCGCGACCTTTCACTTTGTGGGACAGACACTGACCCCAATGACCCACACCTGTCAGGGTGAAAGTGATCACTTTTACCTAACGATGAAACTGGGCATTTAAGATATTTTAGAAACCTGCATTAGATGGTCTTTCAGTTTGAACCAGGGGTGTCCAACCCGAGGCCCGGGGGTTGCATGTAGCCCAGGATGGCTGTGAATGTGGCCCAACACAAAATTGTATGTTTACTTAAAACACTATGAGATTATTTTGTGATTATGTGTCACAATATATTTAATGTGTAGCCCGAGACAACTCTTCTTCCAGTGCTGCCCAGAGACGCCACGATGTTGGGCACCCCTTGGAGACAAACATGTCAGACAGGTGCTGTGTCCCAGCACTGTGTTGGTGCTGACCCACTCAAACACAAACGAGATCCACTCCCAGTCCTTCCAAAGTCCCTAAAGTTGCCTCTTGCACGGTGGGTAAATTCCTTGACTTGCACATTCCTTCGACGGTACTCGATCATGGTGTACCTAAAACAGTACAGGCATTCCCGTCCTTCCGGGTCCCTTTCCCAGGGATCCTGCTGCTGTCTCCTCTCTTCCAGTGCACCCTTCTATCTTCCCGGGCTTCCTGCAGAATCCTGTGTTCTCGGAACTTCATCTTCCCTGCTTCCCGCGGATTGGAGGTTAGATCACTGTCTCCCTGGTACATCTTGGATCATGTCACTGCAACTTAATGTCACAGGGCATCTGAGATGCCTCTCCATTCTCCTGCACAGCTCCAAGACTGGGTGTGCTGTTTGTGTAGGGTTTACGATAGTCTTTTGTCTTATTCTGCGTGTTGTCCCCGGAACCCAGCACATGCCCAGCTCCTGGGAAGCAGTGCTGGCTATATTTTGGCTGGAACCCACTCTCTATGTGGCCCAGGCAATTTGCTAGGGTCTACTCAGGACAGGAAGATAGGCTCTCATTGGCTGCATGAATGTGGATGATAAATTCTAATGTCAGTCTCACACAGTGATGAAGGCCTGTTTGGGGCAGGGTATTCAAATCATATTTGCTTAATTCTATTTAAAAGAACTCTTGACTTTTTCCTGAGTTGTTTTTCACCTAGCTTTTTCTTTCTCCTACATGGTGATCCTGCTTCTGTAGGATATGCCAGCCATTTCAAATTGCTTAGTCTAAAGATTGCTTTATACTCAAAAATACTGAGAACTTCAAAGAACTCATGTATGTAGATTATGTTGATCTACCGTATTTGGACTTTACTCTGTTACAAGTTACAGCTGAGAACATTTAAAGCACAAACATACCCCATCAGCCACAGGAGTGAGATGGCCACCTCAGGAGACTCCTGCTGTAACCTCATGAGAGAAATGAGTGTGAGGAGGTCAAATAAGCTAGGGGATTCTAATGAAAATTGTGTTGACTCTCTTGGTGTCGGAGCCGGGGACCCATTTTGAGATGTGCTGCTATAAATTATATTTTATTTCCTGATTTTCTCTACCATCTGTATCCAATCTATCAGCAACTCCTGACAGCTCCAAAAGCAGAAACCGAAACCGAGTCTAACTGACTCAGTCTCATCTACTCCCACATTCGTCCCATCAAGGAGACCCTTGTGCACTCCCTCGCCCACCATGGAAGGCCAAGGAAAGGCTTCCTGTGGAGTCTCCATGGACCAGTGAAGCTACTTTATAAGGTGAAAGGCCCTTCTCAGATGCGAGCAAGTTAAGGACCTGGAGGTGGGGGAGATCATTCTGGATTGTTAAGAGGTCCCACATAATGAGAAGTAGGCAGGAAACCCGAGGGATAAACAGAAAATATGAGACAGGGTCAGGAGCTGAGGACTGGGGCCAGCACCTACCCAGGAAAAGACTAGAAGCTCCTCCTGATCCCACAGGGGGAATGTGGCCCTGCCAACACCCCAACTTAGCCCTACGAGGCCGATCCGGACCCCTGACCTTCTGAACTATAAGACAGCAGTTTCCCTGGTTTAAGCCACCAAACACGCGTCCATTTGTCCTGGCAGCCGTGGGAATTAATGCCCGTTCTTGCTGGTGTTTCACTTTCCATTCTTTCCATGTGAGAATCCAGTGCCACACTGGCGCCAGAAGGGTCTTCACAGCATCTTGATGAGTTCATTTTGCTCCCGCGTTGAAACCTCCCCGTTCCTATTGTCTCCGGAGAAAGATGCAAATGCTTTGTCTTTGCAGCTTGGCTTGCCCTCCACAGCTCCACCCTAACCTGCTGCGCTGGACTTTCGGTCTCTCTCACAAGTCAGCCTGGTTCCTGCCTCACTCTCTGCCCTTGTCCTTCTCTTTGCCAGGAATGCCTGACCCCTTCAGCTGGGCCTGGCTTGCTCATTGTCATCACTCGGGACTCAGTGCAACATCACCTCCTCAGAGAAGCCTTCCCTGCATGCCTCATATTTGTTGTTCTGTCCTCTTCCTCCCTGACCCTGGTCACATCACCATGTTCCTTTTTTGGTCTTATCTTGACAGCAGTTATTGCCATCTGGAATTATGCTTTACCTCCTGGCTTCTGTTTTTATTTTCTACCACTTGCCTCCCAAAGTCCCAGGACAGTGGGCCCATCACCTGCGTTGTTCCCTGCTACAGTGACAAAAATCCACACCAGTGCCAGACACACTGCAGAGGCTCAATCACTGTTTGTTGAAGCTGCATGAGTTCGTATTTTTGACACTTCCCTTCCTCTTTTCCTTCTTTGGATGCTTTACGTGGGCAGGTGCCCCTATAAGATTTTAGAGAGAAGAAGACTGGTCAAGTCCTCTTGCCTGAGAGCAACCTCAGCATAGCCCCAAAGTGCAGGCACCCAGGCCACGCCGGCCCTGCCTGTGCATTCTCCCGCCTTCTCCAGCCCGGCTCCCAGAGTCCTCAGGAATGCTGCCCTCTGAAGTCCCAGGGCATGAGGACAGGAAATGTGACATCAATCTTGGACATCAGAAAATCTGAACATTCTTGGAATCACCCATGTATGTGAGCTCTGTGTGCTGCCTGTGTCATCCATTCTGCATGTCCTGTGATTGAAAATGATTCTGATAAACTTTCACTATTTCAGGAATGATAGTTCCAATAAAGCATTTTCTGCCACCCCCAGGACAGCAAAGGACGCTGTCCGTTTCCAGGCAGAGCGGTGCGTAAATTGGAAACATATCAGTGACAATTATCAAGGAAGAGTTTTCAAAATGCACTCCGTTCTGTGGAGCCCAGCAATTCTTCTTTCAAAAAGACATGAACCAAAAGCACCGCTCTGAAGATGTCACTTGCAGCGTGCAATTGAATTAATTTATTTGTTTTATGGTAGTTTATAGTTAGTCATGGAAGAGACTCTCACTTTATTTTCTTTGTCTGCTCATTTAGATAATGCTCTAACTGCCGTAAATCGCGGCCCTGCTGATGGAGATACGGTATGAGAATGCTGATACCCTCCAACGGAGTGCCGGGAGGGCGAGCTGGGCTCTCTGCTCACGTGACCCAGGTTACCTCTCATGCAGGCCCTTGGCTTCCCCTCCCACACCAAGTCTCCCCTTCCAGGTGACACCAGTATGGGGCAATGCATTTCGCAGGTGAAAAGAAGAGGAATCCTGTTATAAGCGTGTTGGGAAAAAGCACAAAAAGTCCTTCTCCACCGAGGCACATTTGAACAATCTTAACAAAGTGCCCCAAAGTCCAACCGATACTTTAAAGGTGTCTCTGCTCATTGGAGACAGGGCGGGTGGCGTTCTGCTGAGTGTTGCTTCCAGAGCCTGGATTCTTAGGACAGAGGAATATAAATACATTTTTTCTTAACACTTAAACCTTGGGTTAGACACACGAATGTAATGAGGCTCCCCCCACCACACACACAAAATGATTGCGCCAAACCTAGAAACTTGAAATTCCTAGTACTTTCTACAGCACCTTCCTTTGTTCTGAAGTTACTCCCATCATTCTGAATTATATAATAATACATAATCTGTGTGTGTGCTACGCTAAAGATTACCTGCCAGGTGCTGGAAAACTGTTGACTACTTCTGTCCCCACTACTATTAAAAGCATCCTTCAGTGGCCGTGTAGTGAAGTGTCCCTGTGCAGGAAAGCCTCTTCCCAAACATATAGCTTTAATATTGTATCTCACCGCAGATCTTTTTATTAAGAAAATGCAGATAACATCTGGCTACGTTTTAATAAAAAATGTGCCTTTGTTTCTGAGTTCTTTTTCCCCCTTAAAGGTGAATAAAACTTTTATATTACCTGGAGTTAATCATGAGGCCTTTTACATTTGGAACACGTTTTGAAATATTAATTTGAATAACGTTACTTAAATATTTTCCAGCAGAATTTGACACTATATTACTTATTCTTGCACATGCCAAAATAGCAAAGTTTGTTGGAAGTTACACATGTACTACTTCAAACATTTTTGATATTAAGAAATATCTGCTTGTTCATTATTCCAAATCATTACTTACTTAAGTACTGCATCTTAGCACCTAAAAATCTAAGATACATATAGCTTGACTTTAAAGTCACGTTTAATTTTTAAAATGTTATGTCTCATAACAGCAGTCTGATCTATGGTTTAACATTCCCCGCCCCCACCCAGCCGCTCCCTGAGCTTCATGCACAGATGCCGTTCCGGGCTCTCCCAGGCTAACCTGTGGAAGGAAGCTTCATGCGCATGCCCCATGCACAGTCTCCACGTGCCAACCACAGGAGGCAGGGCAGCTTAATTTCTCTCCGTGAGAACCCACTGCACCCTCCACTTCCCTCTTGACAGAACTCATCAATCTTACATGACCGTTTGCGTCTGTGAAGTTTTCTGTCTTTCTGGTCTGTCACCGCGCCAGAGTCAGGGACCATGGGCTGTCATGTCACCGCGTGCTCCCAGGGGCTGGTACATCCCTGGCCCACTTGTCCACTGTGGCACCAGGAACACGCCCTTTGCCTCTTTCATTCACTCGGCAAATTTATATGGAGTGTCTCTTATGTGCCAGGCATGGGTTTGGGTAGTAAATATATAATAGTGAACAAGCCAGACAAAAATTCCTGCCTTCCTGAGGCTGGCATGTTAACAATGAGAGTTAATTACTGATAGTTTAACAATTTTTCCTAGTCCTTAGCTGTCTTTGAATCTTTATTTTCCCATGTAAGTTTCAAAATTAGATTCTTGAGTTCCTCAAAATATTCCAGCTGAAATTTTAATTAAGATAGCATTAAGTTTCTACATTAATTTAGAAGAAAATTAGTATTTTAATAATATGTCATCTCATTGATTTATTGAGGTCTTTTCTGATCTTTACTCAGATCCCCCTTTATGCCTTAGTGTATATTTGTTCAGTATTAGACATTTTATTGTATGTTTATTCTGAATATTTTATTTTCTATTTCAATACACACCGGTCGTACATTTTGCAACTTATTCAGTACATTTTGGAACTCTTCTTGGTCGCTAAAGTTTGTCTGATGGTTTTGTTTGTTGCATACGGAAATGAGCTATCATTTGCAAATAATGGTGTTTGTTTTTCCCTCCTCTGGAAATCATTCCATTGCTTTTTTTCCTTATGATGTTGGCGTGGACCTCTACTCTCTCTTGAATAGTAGAGGTGAAAATGCACAGGCTTGTCTTGTTTTTCTCTTCAAGAAAAGCAGCCTATAATGTATCCAATAATTATAATACTTGCTGTAGATTTTTGATATGCATCTCTCACCAGGGAAAGAAAGTTCTGTTTTATTCCCAATGAGCTGTTTTTAAAAAACCCTAGTAATTGAACATTATTTAATGCTTTTTTTCTAAATTGACTGAGATAACTCTATGCTTTCCCCTTTAAGTCTTTGTAAATTGCATTGATAGATTATTAGAAACTGAACGATGCTTCTATTCTTGTAGAAACACTACTTTTATGATTTATTTATCTCAGGCACCATTGGATTTGAACAGACAATATTTTATTTACATCTGCATACATAAATAAAACAGACCTATAACTTTTGGTTCTTACACTGTCCTTATCTGTTTTGAAATTAAGACTGATAATTCTCACACACTATGTGCATTAAAAGCTTTAAGGATTTTTACAGTGTGTTATTGACCCAGTTTCTAATCGGCAGTTTGTTCAGTTGACTTATTTTTTGCTTCTACAAAGTAAATAAAACTTCCATATGTATGGCCTTGAAAAAGTGACTATTTATTGAGGGAAAATGTCTTGGCAATAAAATTACTAGGATGAAATTTTTAAAATTTCATACATTAAAAAAGTTGTAAGTATGACCAAAATACTCTCCAAAACCTTTATATTCAATCAACATTTTTTGAGAGTTCCTGCTTCTCCCCTGTGTCCAAGAATGAAGTCCCCAAAATGCACTTAATATTTGCAACATAGTTAAGAACGGGCTCTGGGGCCAGTCCTGTGTGAATGTGAGTCATGGCTCCTGCACTTATTCAGCTCAGGAACAGGATCCAGGGAGCTCAGAATGTGGAAGGGTACCCAGCCTGGCACATCATCCTTACCGTCAAATTGATACTCTTGCCATGGCTACTTTTGTGGTCTGAAACATTATCATTTTAAATAGCATTTATTTCATTTTGAGTGAGATTAGAATTTATATTTTGAAGAGTGTTTTTAATTAGCTTTTTCAACACAGTTATTTATTGCTTCATCACAACATATATGTACATTTTATAAATCAAGGAAGTCAGGCTTGCTGTCTCTTCTAGGCTGGAAACTGTATTCTCAGTTCACTACTGGACATTGAACTTATCAAATTTCTTTTTAATTCAAGAACTTTAAATATTTATGAATTTATATATATATATATATCAATTTTTCTGCTATGGCTTTGTTTATACATTAGAATTATTTAAAAAATGCACTCTTTTAGAACAATAGTTAAAGATTTTATGTTTTTATTTAAACTCTTCATCCGGCTGGAATTCTGTCTGATTCAAGGAGTCAGGTAGAAGTCTAGCTTTGCTTCGTTTTCAAATGACCGTTTTATCTCAAACCAGTTAACTTGTGAACCCTAACTCTCCCTCTCACACAAAACGAGACGGCACCGTGATCCGAATTTCTGCATTTCTTTCTGTCTGTGTGCTCTGTATTACCCAATAAACTCTTTTACTTCTGCTTGGTGGCAGATGGTTAATTTTTGTGCCTCTGTACGAGGTTTCATCTCAGGAAGTGCTGGTCCACCACTGTGGCTCCACATTCCCAAGTATTTCCAGGGGAGGTTTGGGGTCACTTTGCCAAGCTTCCCTCGAGGGTGAACATGTTCACACTTTAATAGGTTTTTTATGCCGTGTTTAGACATTGTTTCACTTTATAAAATCACAGGCGAATGGCTGCTTTGGCTGCAAGCTATCTATATGGAGCCATAGCTACTCGGACAGACAGAGTTCCAGACTCTGATTCTTCTACAAGAGACACATGGGTTTGCACTGCATGTGAAATGGCCATGACCATGGGGTTCAAGGGCCCATGAGTTTGTAATAGTTTTCCATAGTTATTTATAGTTCTCAATTGTTTATTTCTTTGTCACCTCTTCTTACCTAGTTTGATGGAATGTCCTGAGATGTCTCATTAGAATGACAGTATGAGGGGGGACCCAAAAAACACAGAGTTATCTTCTGGAGGGTGGCCGCCTGGTAGTACAGGCTCCCCCACTCGGTGAGTGTTCTGGAAACCCATCTGGATCAGTGGACCAGCTGGCGTTGTTGTGAGAGGCTCTGTTCTGCTTCAGTGAATTTTTTTTTGAAGACTCTTTCATCGTGTTTGCCCGTTTCATGATGGGTGAGCACACTTGCCCACACCACACTGAGTGTTCGGGAGCATTTGACCCAAAGCAGCATGACCCCCATGCCCCACCCTCCTGTTCACCGGATCTTGCCCTGAAGACTTTTTGTTTGTTTGTTTCCCCAGATGACAAAAGGCCTCAAAGAGAAATCTTTTGCTGATGTGGAAGAGGTGGAAAAAAACCAAAATCACAGAAGCAGCAGAAGGCATCAAAATCAACAAGATCAAAAACTGTTCTGAACAGTGGGGAAAAGTCTCAGTAGGTGTATTGCATCCAATAGAGAGTACCTTGAAGGAGACTGAAGTTTAAACGTGTGAGAATAAATATGCATTTTTTAATACATAAACTCTGTTATTTTGGGGGCACCTCCTCATATGTGGGCGAACATCTCAGGACAGCAGCAGACGATCCACACCTGAGAAAACGCTGGTCCTCATGTGTCTTCATTCACAAGCATAACTTCCTTTGCAATCCTCAGATATCACTGGTCCAAGATACTGGGAGAACTGAAGGTATCACTAATGTGCTAACTTCCCTCACTTGGGGAGGGGCTTTTCAAGCCTGTCACTTGTTAATGAGACATCCCTTCCACACAGTCTAGGTGCAGTTCTGGTCACACTTTCCTGCAGGCGAGCTGCTTCTCTCGGTTCCCCTGCCTGGAAACAGGCAGTGCGTCCCCCGCTGCCCACTGCTCCTGAGCTGGCGTCCTTGCCCTCAGGTCCCCCGCCTTCAGCTGCTTCTCCACCAGCATTAAGAGTTATCTTCTCCTACCCAGATCCATCCTCACCAACTGTCTAAGGGCCCTCGAAGGCTCACAATAGCCACTTATATTAAATTGAAATCTCTTACATTAAGACCCAGAACAATTCTGTGCTTCGCTTTGCTCACCTCCTCTCTCCTCTCACTTCATCCCAGCCGCTGTTCCGTTTCTGCTAAACAAATCCACTTAAACACATTTACCTTTTATTCCTACTTTAAAGCAATTCTTCCTATCCTTTCCTGTCCTCCCCTTCAAATCTCTCTTCGAGTACTATTTGTTGCCTGAGACATTGCTTGTTGCCACTTTCCCTTGCTGTCCATTTCTGCAGATCTTTCTGGATGCATCTACGCATTCTCACTTTTTTATTTGCTCATGAAGTAGTATTTGGAAATACGGGTCCCAGGGAAAAGGCGGCCCTGACACAGAGAAGTTGCTTCTTTCTCATTTTCTGCCAAAAAAGCGATCACATTGCCTGCCTCATAATGTTACTAGAGGATTGTATGTTTAATCCTCAACATGTCTACCTTTTTCTGTCTGTCTGTCTGTCTGTCTAGCTACCTTCTCACTATTCATTCACTTTGTAACCACCCCTCTACTCTTTGTCTCTATGAGTTTGGATAAAGAAGATGTGGTGTGAACATGCAATGCAATATCATTCAGTTACAAAAAGAAACCGTGTCATTTGTAACAACATGGATGAAGCTTGAGGACATTATGCTAAGTAAAATATTGCTAAATTAAGCTTTCAAAAACATGTCAAAGCAGAGACCCTCTTATATGTTTATTTTAAAATATGGCCACTTCTGTCAATAATTTGAGGCTGCTTGCACTTTTTTAAATTAAAGTAAAATTTCTGATAATTATGAAATAAAATAGGAGATAAAATAATCAAAGATGTAAAATAACACATTTTATCACATCTAGATAGAGACTTTCATAGGTATGTGCAACAAAAAAAGGTGGCTTCATGTACCTTGTCAATGATAAAAACGTAACGTTTTGGACAAACAGGAAGATAAAATGTCTTCTCAGTACTCCAATGACCCTGGAGAGTCTGTTTAGGTACAACTACAATCTGAAATAACATTATCCTTCACTTCTGTGTGTTTTTTGTGGTATATTTGTGGTGTTTAAAAATAGTTCTTATGTAACACTAGTCAATTCTTCAAGCAAGCAAGAAAGGCATATTGGTAAACCTTTTAAGTTAAATTTCCTTTTATACTGAATATGTTTCAAAAAGTACCAGAAATTACTTATCTGCTTCAGAAATTACACGAAAGCATCTATTATGATAAATTGCAAAAATTTGGATAAACCGTGTAAAGATTACTTCTCAAATGAACCAAGTACAGAAGTTACTTTACTGTATACTCATTTAGAAGGCATACAACTCTCCATCTGCAAGATACAATATTATTGGAAAACACATTTACATTATTATATCTTGGGCGAACATGTATTTTTTTATTAGGTAATAAATTTCAACATTTGAAAATACCCTGGTCCTATCTCTGGATATCGGTGATTTTTCACTGCATGTGTTACATTTTACTCTCGGTTTTTGAAGACCATTGGAAGGCAACCATTAACTGATGTTCTCGTTACTTAGAATATCTTTAATTTCAGACAGGCATGTGGCCACGCGTCAACCGGCCATGGACAGGGTGAGTGCCAAGGCTTCAGAAGTGCATCTCACAATCGGCCATGACTAAGAGTCCCCTAAAAATCACCTGGGAGCTTAGAAAACAAACAAACAAAGAAAACAAGGAAGTAAACAGAAACCAAACGCCATTTAACTGGCTCCCTGTCCACAGATTCTGATTTTATAAGCAAAAATGGGTCAGTGCATGTTTTTAACAGGTACCTCATATCACTCTAATGTAGTTCGACCACAGGTTTTCAGAAACATCCAAGTTTATTTAAAATTTTTTCTTATCAGTTTTGCCATCAATCTTTCTCACAAAACAAACGTACATATGTTTTACAGTCGTTTCTGCACATTTATATGTTTTTTAATTTTAATGTATTGATTTTGAGAGGGAGAGAGAGACGGTGATTTTGGTGTTCCCCTCACCGATGCATTCGCTGGTTGACTCTTGTGTGTGCCCTGACCGGGGAGTGAATCCTCAGTTTTGACATATTGGGATGATGCCCTCACCAGCGAGGCACCTGGCCAGGACCCGTACACTTCAATAAACAGGTGTTTTAATGTGGAAGAAATAAAGCTTCTTTAAGCCACAGAACATGCTCCATGATGTCAGGAATTCTTTAGAAAGCCATTTTCTTTTTGTACTCTTTTTGTATATTTTTAAAGTTTCCTTAATAATTGATGGTAATGTCAACTGTAAGTAACTTATTTTAATAGCTGTTTGAAGTAGTGGCTTTGTCGGCGTTAAGTATGTTTTTTAAAAAAGTTAATTTAAAGTTTAATTAATACACAAATGGATCATAAAAATAACCTGTGAGTCAAGAATTAACAAATTTTGTGTACCTGATGTACAATTTTTAAAAAGGGAAAATTCTTAATTTGCATATTTTAAGCAAATCGGTCAATTAAACATCAAGGAGACATGCGCAGTGACCAAGACAATGCTCTCCTGTGTGCTCTTTTCCCTTCCGAGCCACGGTGGCATGTTCGGTGTCTGTCTGTCAGTGGGAATGAGAATCGTTCCCAGAGGCACAGGCACCACTCCAGGACAGGAAAGGACAGGCCAGGGCAGGGGTGGCTGGCTACCAAGGGCTGCTCTAAGCTGATCTGAGCACCAGAGACTTCCGGGCAGGGGAAGGGTCATCCACTTAAAAAAGGCTAAGTCCCTGCAGACTGGTCAGGTTTATAAAATATAACACCATTGTTCCTATGCGTCTTTCTGTATTCAAGAATCTAGTCCATAGATTGCTTAAAGAGAACTATAGATCCATTAAGTTTCAGTTCAGTAAAATTTTATAATTTATTTTAAAGTGCTTAGAGTAGGGAAAGGTAAAATATTATAATGACAAATAGGCAGGAGAAATTGACATATGGTGTATACAAAAAGAAATCACAAAGAGC
Organism: Macrotus californicus; assembly: GCA_007922815.1. Taxonomy (NCBI): domain Eukaryota; kingdom Metazoa; phylum Chordata; class Mammalia; order Chiroptera; family Phyllostomidae; genus Macrotus; species Macrotus californicus. The sequence goes on from VMDR010011025.1 coordinate 14,736, forward strand.
TGAGAAGCCCAAAATAGCAGTTTTCAATTACTGAACATAAAGCATGCGGGGGTTATTCTGGGAGCGTTGTTTAAATTAGCTTCAAAACAGCTCCGTGAAATATGCACCATTCCATTGACGAGAACACTGACACCGAAACTAAGTAGCATTTCCTAGCTGCAGGGACAGCAAATGTTCATGGCAGGCATCGCCCTGCTCTGTGGCTCCTGGGCTGCCGCCCCTCTGTAGGCAATGCTTAGCGTTGCGCTTCTGTGTCTTGTATGCGGTTTGTAGAGACGGAAAGGGTACTGCATCCCCATTTTGCAGGGGAGGCAAGGGAAGTTTCGAGCAACTTAGCGCTTTGTCAAGGTCACCTGGTGAGAGAGAAAGCCAGGATGCCACCTAACTGCTCATCAAACCCACAGAGGAGTCGATGCCCATCGACCTCTACGTGACCTTGAGCGTCTTGGAGACCAGAGAAAGGGGAAAACTGAATCCTCCCGCGTGTGCTGTGGTCGTGTGCCCTGGTCATGGCATGGCGGTGTCGATGCCCCGGCGTCCCTTTGCTGCCCGGGCTGGCGTCCTACCACAGAACAGTGTTTCCTCATCATAAACTCATTAGGGGCCTTATTAAATAAACGAGCCAGTGCTGGTAGAAATCACAGCTGAAACTGGCCAGCTTGGGAAAGAAAGCATGTTACCGACTTCAGCCTTAGGACAGCCAGCGTCTTGTCTCAGCCTGGAAGAGATGGGTGTCACAGGGAAGAGCACACGACGGGCCCCAGATTGCGCGCACAGAGGAAGGTGGGTAATTAATTCCGATTGCTGGCGGCTGGCATTTCGAAAGCCCAGTAGTAATCTTTGTGTACCCTTGGAGAGCACGATTATAAACTTGGTTTTAATTACATGTGTTAATGTGCTGTTAAAAAAAAGAATCAGCTAAATTATTTACAGAGGATAAATTATGGAGAGGCTTGCTGGCAAGCCTGAAGGGTGCGTTTCTGCCAGAGACCAGGCAGCAGCAGGTCATTAGCGAGAGGCAGCATCCAAACCCTGACCTTTGGCCTCCTGCCCCTCCTTGTGTGAGCCTCTGTTTCTAACTGTGGATATGCACCCACACAGCGCCGTGCGTCTGTGACCTGTGAAGTGGAAGCCTGGGCTGGGAGGCCAGAGACACGGTTTTGAGGTGACTTTAACCAGTGAGGATGGCGATTATGTATTCATTTAACCCACGAACAATTTGAGCACTCACTGTATGGTAAACATTCACTAGAGGCAGCACACCTAAGCGGGAGGAGACACCTGCTTTCCTGCCCTTCCAGACTCTCTCTGAAGTGGTCACCTGGGAGTTACAGATCGGTTAGCCTCATTGGTTTAGCTGGGGCTGGGGAAAGGCAACCTCCATAGAGGGGCAACCAAAAAACTGGGCTGTCCATTAAGTTCCACACGCACAGGACTAGCTCTTTGGAACTCTGATTTGTCCCCGTCATATTACATCAAGCACAGAGCCTTGCAGTACATAGCTGGGGTTCACAGACACAACTTGGTGTCATTTTTACAAATTCATAGGCACCTATTGTTTTTTTATCCTCAAAAATGAAAATTAAATTTCCATTCTTGGTTTTGCATGATAATTTTGTTTCCAGTGGAAACTCAGGGAACTGAGGGTCGAAGGCAATCTCTCCTGAAGAAGTGGAAGAAGCACGTTGAGTGCAATGAGGCCTGTGTGTTCCACCACCCAGCATTTTCCTCCTGAGTTCCCAAGTACTGTGTGTTTGGCTAAAAGAACAGAAACACCACTGAACTGGTGGAAAGAGCAGGAGATGATTTGCCCTGTCTTGAACTGAGAAGCTCAGAGCTGGTGCGGGATCGAGGTTTTCTGGAGGGCCCTGGTTCTACCCATGCCAAGGGGGCGTCACCTTCACTATGGGAGCAGGGGTCTCTGTGCCTGTCTCTCCGGAGGGATGCAGTTTGTGCAGGAGGGACACAAAGTCCTCTTGTAACCCTCCCTTAGGGGTGACGAAAATCCCTCACTTCTCAAGTATCCTTATTCAGAATTGTGCCCTTATTCAGAATCCATTTATATATGGATGTGTCTGTGAGCCAGCTGTTATCCAGAAGTGGATTTTCTTTAAACCGCTTCCCTCAGTTCCTGGAGGTAGATGGGGTCAGATTCTCCTGAGGCACGTGGAAAGAAAAAGAGGTGGATTCATGAAAAACAAAATTGGTTCCCTTAGGAAGGAAAAGGAGTTCAGGTGGCCAGCAAGTGTGAAGTGCACAGGGTTAGAGATGCACGATCGCACCTTGTTGAGTTGGTCATGAGAACACACAGGCAATTCCTTCCCGGTCACCAAGGTTGCAAAGCAAGAGCTCAGGGAGTTCTTGGCCGGTCCCTGGGGGCTGGGGCTTGGAGCAGAAGCCTGAAAACTCAGCCAGAGCACCATCCATGTTCTGGTTACTGTGCCCGGGCAGGTGACTGTGTTTCTAAAGTGAAAGTTGTATGTAATCAGCTTCCTGACTTCTTCAATTCATGATGACTAATGCTCATTAAACTTCCCAATGCAGATCGCGCCAGTCCTTTGTCCTCTTGAACTTTTGCGGTAAACTTCATATACTGTTAATTCTTCCTGTGAAGGGTGTACCACCCACATCTTTGTTGGAAGAAAACAACTATGCGGGCAAATTGCACAGTAGAAACATGTCAGTGCTTTGAACTTTATGGAGTTTCCTGATTCCGTTCCCCTAAATCTGTCTCAGTTTGAGCTCTGCAGACTTGCCGTGTGCCACGTGGTTTCCCCCATATAACAAAGTTTCTGATTTAGTTTATCACTTCTGCTAGCCAGAAGGCCTGTCCTTGTCCTCAGTGAATTCCACAATATCTGTATTTCCTGTGGGAAATGAATCCATGTCCAGCAATAAGGTCAAGAAACAGATAAATGTTCTGGAAAAGCCCAGGGTGTGTGGCTGAAAGTTCGCACAAACTCTGAGTAGGGAAAAGTCATGAACCACCTGAACCAGCATTTATGGCACTGCTGCTGGGATTACTGGACAGCTTCTCCTATTTTACACCCCACCTCCCTCCCACTTTTATCCTTTGCTTTCGTGTTGTCAGTTTTGGATGCTGGTGGTTCCTTCTGTTTTCCTACCAGCTCTTCGTTGATTCTTCAGACACTTTCCAGCTTGAGTTGAAAGACACAAATAAATTAATTTGGTAGCATTTTTCTCTAAGTTGGTGGAAATATTTGTGGCTATGCAAGTACTCATACCTGTGCTGACTCTGACCACAAATTATTAAGGTATTTTCAAATGTCAGTTAGAAAAATCCGTCTCATTTTTTGAGTCAGCCTTTGCTGATTTTCTTTCACCTACCAGGTTCAGAAGGAGAATGCTGTGATTCCTCATCCTGGTGTCTGAGTGATTTTGGGGGGAAGGGCTCTTCTGCACCCGCCTCATGGGTCTGGACGACATCCTTCTTGATTTCGAAGGCGGTTACTTAACACAGACCCAGACATTTGGGGGGTTTCTATGTTCATAGCATTTCATCCTTCGGCTCAGCATTTCTGAACAATGCCTTTCAAGAAAATTCATAATTGCCATTTGGGTTTTAGAACAACCCATTCTCAGGTTTCAGCTCATATGCTGCTGAAGGCCTTTCTTTGCGTGTGTTCCCATGAGCTAGAGAACTCCAGAACCTCAAATCTATCACCAGGAGAAAAAGAACTTGAGGTTTCCCTTCTCCTCGCAAGATTTTGAATTCTCTCAAGTCGGCCTTCTAAAGAGCTGCACTGCATGCGGCATCTTCGTTATCCTCCGTCAAGTGAAATACGATCCAGGCTGTGCTGGCTGGGAGACGGCCTAGCCGCACGATGTAAATGTCCTTCCCGGAAACAGCCGATTCATTCTGCGGGGCTTTAAATAACACTTGCAGTCCCGGCCGTGCTCACTGGGTAATGCGTCTTTTCTCACTTTCTCCTCCTCGTTAATATTCTTCTCTCCTGTTATTTGTCATTATGGTCTATGGCTTTGCTTAATTCTGTAAGGCTATTTATATCATTTGCATGAATAATGCTACATAAAATAAAACAGTACCACTGCATAGATTAAGGGAACTCACTTTATAATATTTGATTAATTTTGACTACTTTTTCCATAATAAATTAATACAAAATGTGCTTCATCATATGCCACGGAGCCATGTAATGCATGAAGAATTTTCCATGCTTTGCTTTAATCAGCATTTTATACCAAGTTCCATTATCATCTATAAAATGCTGTTAAATTCTTCACAGGCTGTCCAGACAGCAGACGCTTGCTTCAAGGAAAACAATTTACTATTTTAACCTTAAATATCATATTTATGTAGCAGTAAATGCAAATTAGTATGGTTTTGTTTCTTATTATTTGATCACTTCTAGGCAAGCAGTTTTTTTTACATCAATCAAAGCATATTCCCGATTAGGAAGAGTTGGTATAAAATATTAGATGAAGAGACAGACTTAGAAATTTTTAAGAGCCCGACCTAAGTCCCAACTCAGTGAGCGAATGTCCAAAGTCACTTCACGCCTCAGTGTCTCTGTGACTTCCTCGCTAAAATGGGAAACACACTAGTCACCCTTCTGCCCATATCTCGAGGCTGCTATAAGCACCAAATATATAGTGATTTTTAAGAGTACTTTGTGCATATTAAAGCACCATGCTCATGAAATGTGTAATTATGATTGATTCCAGCCTCTAAACAAGAAATGTGTCTTCATTAACATTTCCCTACCTACTCTGTCCATGTCCACGGGAACCTTAGGTCAGGTAGGTCAGGCGCTGTAGAAACAGCTAAAAACAATTAGATCTCGTTACAATACAGCCAGCGAAGGTCCAAGCCCCGGGAACGTGTTTTCAGTTAGCTTTCTCACCTTTCCCAGGGCCACACGCTCTTTTGCCAGCCAGCTGCAGGCTCTCTCCATTCCGCAAATATTTGCCTGCTTTGGTTTGATGGGTGCTGGTCGCTGCCAGTCCTCTGCCCGCCCACTACCCCAGGGTGTCCTGGGCACCACCTGGGCAGCCCCCGGGTACCCTGCCCTCTCTTGCCTGCGTGGTCTCAGCAGCAACACTAAGGAAACACACTCACCCCGAGTCATTAAGAGTTTGGCTCACGACCCCCAGCACATAAGTGTGTAGGCAACACACAGCCTTTCTACAGCTCTCCTTTTACACATACAACTCTCGTAAACCCCTCTCATGGAATGAACTTAAGCTTTCACGTGAACCACTGATGATTTTAAGTAATTATACTTAATTGATGGAAACTGTCAGCCTGTGCCCCCAGCCCAGGCTCCCCCGCATTCAGGCCTGTTTGTGATTGTTTGTGCCTCCAGCTCGATCTCAGCACGGGGGAGGACTTTATTCTTATTACTGAGTTCATGGGGAAAAGCTGTGTTTTTGCAACAGTAGTAACAAGCCCACAGCTCAGTCGCTTCCTCCAGCACCTCGTTTCTCACTCAGGCAATCTCGGGCACAGTGCGGGAGGGGAGGTGGGTGGAATCAGCAAAGCCTCTTCTCCAGTGGTCTGGCATATGGGGAACCCCATCACCCTTAGTATCTCCATGTGGCAAAGGAAGGAGAGGCCAGGGGATCCCCTACGGCCTTTTCTTGCCTCAGAAAAAAATGACCAACATCACCTCCACTTTCTGTTCTCACCAAGAGTTAGCAACTTTTCCCTGTCCAGCTGGAAAGGACCTGGTGTCTTGTCTCTGCGCAGTGAGAAGGGAGAACTGGGCACAGTAGTTATAGCTGGTGAGGTTAGTGCTTCTTTCCTCACCAAATCCCAGCCCATGCAGAGGCACCAGGACGCGGCCTGAGTGCTGGGAGGTGCCTGCTCAGCCCAACTCTCTCCAGCAGATGTCTCCTCGTTAGTCTCTACATCATCTTCACCGGTGTTCAGGCCCCACGAGGGAGTCATATGGGGCAGGCGGAGTGGCCAGTGACACCAGGTCCTTGTAAGTGTGGGCTGTGCCCACATCTGGGACCTCATACAGGGGGTCAGAGATGCCACTGGGCTGCCAATCATGCAACTGTGTTTACAATGACAACATCAGGTATTTCTTTACTTTTGTTTCTAGTAACAATGGCATTTGGCACCGGGGTTTTAGGGAGGGTCAGAACAGGGTTGGCCCCGCTTTCTCCTGGGACCCCTAAAGAGGATTTGGAGAAGCAGGCCAATGGGAAGAGGCTTTGCCTAGGTGGATTTTCCCAGTCCTCAGGGCCCTGGAAGTTGGCATGGCAACCCTGCCCTGGACCCCATGTGGCCATGACCTTTCCCACTCACCCATCCTGGTGCCCAAGCTTGGGTGATGATGGTGACCATAACTATAAAGTGTTTCCCAAAAATGAGAACACATTTCATGTAATAATAGTTTGGTGATGATGAACTCCTATAGTATTTTCCTGTCTTGGAAGCTCTTTATCTGCCCTTCAATTCTAAATGACAGCTTTGCTGGGTAGAGCAATCTTGGTTGTAGGTCCCTGCCTTTCATGACTTTGAATATTTCTTGCCAATCCCTTCTAGCCTGAAGTTTATTTTGAGAAATCAGCTGACAGTCTAATGGGAACTCCCCTGTATGTAACTAACTGCTTTTCCCTTGCTGATTTTAAGATTCTCTCTTCATCTTTAACCTTTGGCATTTTAATTTTGATGTATCTTGGAGTGGGCCTCTTTGCATCCACCTTGTTTGGGACTCTGTGCTTCCTGAACTTGCATGTCTATTTCCTTCACCCAGTTAGGGAAGTTTTCTTTCATTATTTTTTCAAATAGAAAGTCATTTTTTAAAAAGTAGGAGTTAAGCCTACGAGGTCTGTCTGGAAAAAGTCCAGCCATTGTTAATATAATGAGAATGGTTTGTGTGACATCAGTGTAACCTGGCAGCCAAGGAGAGTGGCCTGGAATGCACGTGTGTGAACAATGACGACTTCACTGCACTAGTCAGTGGGGGCGGTAGATGCTGTTGAGTGAGCATGTGTACTGTGTGGCCGTCACATTCAAAATGACTGAGCGAGTAGAGCAGCAGATCTGCATCAGATTTTGCGTTAAGCTTGAACATTCCTCCATGGAAACTATTCGGATGATTCAGAAGGCTGCAGCTGTGGGCAACTGGTGATTGGTTGGCAGCTTCATCACAACATGTCGCTCATGCATCACATCTCGTGCAGAGTTTTTTGACAAAACATCAAATCACCCAGGTGTCTCAGCCCCCCTACAGCCTAGATTTGGCGCCCTGTGACTTCTGGCTTTTCTCAAAACTAAAATCACCTTTGAAAGGAAAGAGATTTCAGATAGTTGATGAGATTCAGGAAAATATGATGGGGTAGCTGGTGGCAATTGGGAGAACTGTGTGAGGTCCCAAGGTACCTACTTTGAAGGGGACTGAGGTGTCATTGTCCTAAGTATAATGTTTCTTGTATCTTGTATCTTCTTCAATAAATGTCTCTATTTCTCACATTACGTGTCTGGATAACTTCTGGACAGACCTCATATATATTGCTACTTAAACAGCATTTTAACCAAGTGATTCAAAATAAACAGAATTTCAGGCATGACTTTATATTTTAGGCCAGGGACCCAAACCAACCCTAACGCATCATGGTTACGGCATGCATTCTCCTTTAAATAATGAAAAATAACGGGACTCGAATCTGCTTGGGTGTGTGTAAGATCTCAGGCCCCAGGCAGCTCCGTCTGAGAGGGCAGTTCTGGCGCTTCTTTTCCTCCAGGCTCGCAGTCAGGGCAGGGGCTACTGCACACGGGTGGCTTCTTATTTCTTGCCCCGCAAGGGCTGATTTTCTCAATTCGGAAACTTCATAAAGTTCTGACTCTTGAACGACATGGAAATTTTTCTTTCAACCTTTACAGCTTAGCTGGATGGAAAGGGAATAGGAAAATATAGAAAGAATTCACTGTAATGGGTGTTAATATTACACTGCCCCTAATAAGGTACTTTCAGAACATTCTTTTGCACTAGCCATTCCTAATGTCTGCTAAAATATATTAAACTGTCTCACCCTCTTCTGCATTTTATGTATAAATGTCAAAACCCAGCACTATCCTGATTCTTTCACACAAGTGAAAAGTGGGTTCCTTTCTAATTGTCAATTTTATTTATTACAGAGCAGGATCTGATGGCAAAGGGTCTAACTCTGCAGGAGAATTATGTTTCCAGTAAGCGAGAGCCAGAGGCCCAGAGGAGGGGGCAGAATATCTACAAGGTGGGGTGGGTGGATGGCAGAAACACTAGGAATTTGTGACTTGGATTTTACTGTTTTTCATTCTTAGGTGGTTCTAAGTTTTTTAAATTAACACTTTTAATTTTCTTTTTTAATTCAAACGTTTAATGGCCATATAAAATAGTGAATATTGCAAATACAATATGAAGACAGCTTAACAAGAGTATTTTAAAGCATTTTCTGTTTTTCAAAAGAAAATGCTGTGGAACAGCGGTCTGAGAGAGCTGAAATGTGAATGTCGACAGCAAGTCAAGCTCGTGTGGTCCTTACTGACATGCCAGTTAGTACAAGGACACGGTAAACCAGATGGGACAGCCTGCCTGCAAGCCCGGATTGATGAGAGAGCAGCATTTCTGGCGATAATACAAATATCTATTTTAACTCAGTATGAAATTTTAAAAACATTACAAATAGCCATGGGATTATCTGCAGAAATTCTTTCACTTCCACAAGAACTTGTTTTATTTGCTAAAATTCCAGACTGTTTTCTACAATTTCCTGAAAGGAACATAAAGCTTTCCTTTCTCAGTCTAGCCTGCTCCAGCATCGCGCCTCCCCGTGCAGCCTGGGTACCCCTGGGACCCGCAGAGCGGTTCTGCCCATGCGTAGCGCATGCCGAAGGCACAAGCGGGCGCCCGAGTAGACCAGGGTCTGGGTGTGTGCTGAGCCCTGACGATTCACCGCAGGGCGCAGCGACAGTCTGAGCCAGTGCTGATGGTAGAAGACCAGGCGGGTCCCCTGAGGGGGTCTGTTTGCCTTGGGCACCCTGAAACTGAGGGTTCCTCTTCTGCAAATGCTTGCTTTTGCTGCACGTTCGCGTCCGAGTGCCTTCCTGAAACGGCTGTAAGAGGAACTGTGATTAGCAGAGCACACAAAGCAGCTAAACCACTCTTTTATGGTTTCCTTATGTTAATTGAATTACTTTTTAAATTAACTAAATTTCTAAGTGAACGTTCTTCTAACATATTCAACTATCACTTATAAAGATCTTATTGTTTATGCTGGGCAATGTTATCAGTGCTTTGCATCTTTCAGCTTATCTACTACTTGTCACAGCCAGAAGGTGGGTTCTGATATTGTTCCTGTTCTCCTCAGGAGAAAACAGAGGCCCAGAGAAACCAAGGAGGTTGCCTAAGGCATGTCACTAGTGAGACAGCAAGCCAGGATTCAAACCAAAGTCTGTTTGCTTGATGACTTTATTGGGGTGGCATCGGTTAATGAAATCATACAGGTTTCAGGGGTACAGTTCTGTAATACATCACGTGTGTATTGTATTGTGTGTTCACCACCCTTGGTCCCATCTGTACATGCTGCCAAAGTCCCACACTCAGTGGCTGTCATTTAATTCACTCTCTGCTCTTGCTTTGGTTTGATGCCTGGAAATACACTAAGGAGATGTAGGTGGGCAGGGAGGGGTGTGTGAAGTGGCCGTTCTCTCTGCCTTCCTGCCCATGCCTTCCACATGACTTCTTCAGGTGATGCCAGGGCCGTGGCTGTTCTTCCCACTCTCCCCACCCCGCAAAGTAACCCATTTCTTTGCCCTCATCCTGACCCATCCCCATCTCCCACCCCAAGGGGTTTCTCCTGTGTTCTGTCCTCACTTAGGTCATCTGCTCTCGGGAGCGCAAAGATCAATCTCATGTCAGGTACCTGGATGGATCTCCAAGGAGCTGGGGTCAGGGCTCAGGTCCTGGAAGGGAGCCTCGGGAGCTGCCCCTGTGACCTGCCCACACTAGGCGCCAGAGGAGGATGTGAAGGGCAGGATCGCCGGGTGGGGGAGTCGGGCTGCGCCAGGAGCTTTACAGGCTGAAACGACCGCTGGAAACCACGTGGACTGCATGGGCACCTGAATTCAGGTTAGAACATCTGCTGATATGGTCATAGAAGTAGACGTAGCAGTAATTTAAGGGAAGGAGACGTGGCTTAGGAATCTGTGAGTGGATACTTTGCAATGGATGTGAGAATTGCAAGTAGTTTTCTATTCTCGTTTATTTATTTATTCATTTTTTCCTCAAAGATATTCTCCAATGACAAAAGATAGTTTTTATATCTTGAGAAACTAACAAATCTGATAAACACTCAGTTCCACCTATGACATTACATCTGGAGACACTAAAGGGCCATCGAGGCCATGCTAATGCAGGGCAAGGTCCTCCCCGAGGACAGCAGTGTCTCTGAACATAGATGGCGAGGTTTCTGGTTACTGGGGCCATGTGCTCCCAAAAGAAATCAGGCCAGAAAGGCTCTGGAAATCTTACTTTATGAAGTGAAAGAATAAAAAAGTATGAGGCTGAAGAAGAAATTGCTTATAGGATAAAGAGTGACAAACACATGGGGATTGTACATTTGTGGAAGTTTGAATGGTATTATTTTGATTGTTCATTGGGGCAGGGGTATGATCGGAGTAGAGCTCTTAGAGAACTATGTTTTAATCCCATTTCAGGACATATTTCTTAACTTTCCTGCATATATACAAAAAAATAGACATTGGGTGATTCCTGGCAGTGGCCGGTCCCATGCCCCTTATAGTGCTCAGCAAACGTCACATCCTGACCGACCACAGTTGTTACCAAGCAGGAGATTCTTGCCCTCGTCCAGCCATCCCCCCACTCAGACAGGCCATGGCCTTGTATTGCTCTGTCTATGATGTGGACACAGTTCCACAAGATGGCATCTCGTCGTTCACCTGCTCACACTCTGTGGAAGAGACAGAGCCAGCTGTGTACTGTGATGGTGTGTCAGACGTTCCATGGTGGCTCAAGGGAAAGGAATCTGGGATACACTTGGGGATTCTTCAGCCTTCAGGTTCTCTCGTCCTTTCATTGACAGAAAGGATGGCACCAAGGCAGGTCCCCGGGGATCAGTAGAGTCAGGGGCTGCCCCTCTCGTTATAGGAAGTGACTGCTTAACCTCTGAGGGCAAAAACCGGACAGGATGCCAGCGTCTCCTGGGTAATGAGCATATGTCCTCTGATCTTCTGTGACTTGTGATGACATCCCAAACTGGGGTTTAAAATAACCAGGAACCATTTTGCAGTAAGAGACCTGGTTAGAAGCTGGAAACCTGATACTTCGCTTTAGGAACATTGAAGAGTTATATTTCTGCAGACTGTGGGGTGTGTGTGTGTGTGTGTGTGTGTGTGTGTGTGTATATACATATATATATATATATACACACATACACTTTCTTTATAGTGGTGCATACATAACAAAAGTAATACATCACACATGGACAGTTTAACACATTTTATAATCGTTGACACAAGAGCAAAACCAAGAAATGAAACGCTGCCGGCACCCCTCGTCATCACTGTCCCTCTTTCTCTAGAAGTAACCATTTTCCTAAGTTCCACCACCCCTGATGATCTACTTTCCCTGTTGGTCTTTAGGAAGCCAGAATTGCATTTGTAGGTGTTAGGTGTTGTGGTCAGCGTTATGGTTGTCGCATGTCGTTGTGGATCATCATACTATGCTCATCGGTACTTGTATGGTATAGTGTTGTGTTACGTGAACACACCATCACTTACTATTCTAGAGCTGTTGGATCTCTGGGTCTTTTCTGGCTGATAATTTTATGAATATGCTTATAGTAATAGTAATCATAGCAGTAATTTTATGATTTTTTTTATTGCTGCTCATAGTTATTTATCTTGAGAATATATCTAAACGTAAAAATGCTGAAGTTATATGGTACTAAAATGTCTGGCTTAGAGGCTGAAATGATTTTCTAGTGATCCCACCAACAGGACGACGCTATTCTGTGTGCTCCACGTGCCTTCCAGCATGTGCGTCACCAGCAGCCCTTTAAAAATGTCAGCAGTGTGTGGCAACAGTGCAATTGTTCCGTTCTGATAACCAGTGAGGTTGGGTTTTTCTCTCATGTGTATTGGGCACTTGCATATTCTATTTTGAAAAGTGTTCAATTATTTGAATTCATTTTTCTATTGTATCCTTCATCTTTTTCATTGAGTTGTAGGAACTCATCTGTGTTTTAGAGGGCACTCACTTTATGTGTTACAAATGTTTTACAATTTGAATGGAGTGTTTTCATTTTGAAAGTGGTAGGTGCCATTTGACGAATAGGAATTCTCCATTTTAATTTAGTTCAATTTATCAACTCTTTTCTCAGAGGTAGGCATTCTCCCTGAGATATATGATCACCTAAGACCACAAAGATACAATTGTACATTACTTTACTAAAAGTTGCTCAGCTGTTTAACTTTCACCCTTGGGTTAACAATCCATCTAGACTTTGGTGCTTGTGTGTCGTGTGAGGAATAAATCACTTTTCCTTTTTCCATATGAGTAGCCAATTGGCCACGTTTTGTTTATTTAAAAGTACCTCCTTTCCTCGTGGAATTACAGTGAAGCTGTCGTCGTGAGTCAAGTAGCTAACGTGGGTCAGTATCTGGATTCTATATCTTAGTTTATTAAAGCCTGTGAGAGAGCTGAAGACACACAGATACATAAAAATATAAAATATTAACTAAGATCCAGAAAGTGATGACTTTTCTGCAAGGGAAACTCTGCTGTTAGGTACAAGCAGACTGCAGTCATTATGTCTGCTTGGACAATTGCCTCTTTCGTCATTATGCACTATCCCTCTGTATCTCTCATGCTTTTTATTGTCTTGAATTTTCCTATGTGTGAAACACAAGGATTGGCAAAAGTAAGTTTGCAGCTGTTCATATGGAAGATCATACAATAATTAATGAATAATAATACAAGAATACACTCTGTATTTTGCCTCCTCACAACTCTAAACCTACTTTTGCCCAGCCCTGTATTCATTGGTCAATGATCTCATGATGTATCTTAAACTTCCTAGAGAAAGTAGTTTTCATATATGCCAATATTACATTTTTATACAATCTGGCAACCTGTGGATTTTAAGGGTTGTGTTTAGACTATCCAGATATAAAGCTATTACTGATATAGTTGGAATATACTTTTTATTTACCTACTTTCCATTTGTTCTTTCTTTTTTTAAATTACTTTATTGTTGTTCAATAACAGTGTCTGCATTTTCCCCCCACCACTCCCCCCACACCCCAGCCAATCCCACCCCCCTCCCCCACTCCCACCCTCCCCCTTGGCTATGTCCATGTGTCCTTTATAGTTCATTTTTCCTATTTCAGCACTGCTTGTGTCTCATCGGGCAATTTTATCCCTTCTATTGACTTATTTATAAATCTTTTCAAATTATTTTAGTAGCTTCCCTAGGATTTACAATGTACTATTTTAGAAATGAAGTCCACCACTATATAATCTTATACTGTTACACATGTAAAACAAGGACCTTATAATAACATATGCTTTACACCCCACCTTTGTGTCACTATTGTTATACATTTCAGTTATACATATGATATAAACACATGGCACTTTGATATTAATATTGTTTTAAATACCTAATTATCTTTTAGATCATCTAAAACTTATTTTATTTTATATATTTTACTTGCTTTTGTTTGTGACAATACAAAATATAGCCTATTCCTTTTACTTGAAAAACTTCTGCTAACATGTCTGATAAGACATGCTTGAAAACTTTTGCTGTCTTCAATTTTTGTTTTTCAAACTATTAATTTCTCTACCTTCAAGGGCTATTTTCTCTGGATGTAGAATTTCGGGTTGACTGTTTTGCTGTTAGCACTTTGAAGATGTCCTTCCATTGTTTTCTTACTTACATAGTTTCTATAAAAGTCTGCCAAATATTCTTCATAGATAATGTGCCCCTTCCTACCTTTTCATCCTTCTGCCTGCCCTAAGTTTTCTCTTTTTCCTAGGTTCTCAGCAGTTTGAATATAATATGCCTACTTGTGAGCATTTTGCAATTTACCCTGCTTTACCTTCTCTTAGTATCTTGAGTTTATGGTTTGCTGTTTGTCACTAACTTTAGAAAACTCTAGCCATTATATTTTCAAATATTCCTTTTTTTTCCTGCTGGATTTCTATTATGTGTATGTGAATCCATTTTTCTCCACAGCACTGGGAAGTTCTGTTTTTGTCATTGTTTTTAAATTTTAGTTTAGGTAATTTCTGTTCACCTTTCTTCAAGATCACCCATTCTATCCTAGTCTGTGTGCGATATAATGAAGAGCTAGTTGAAGATATTCTGCATTTCCACTGCTCTGCTTTGATTGTCAGTATTTCAATCCGATTTTCTTTTTAGTTCCAATTTTTTCTGAAATTACCCACCTGATCTTGCATCTTATCTACCTTTTCCATTAGAGTCTTTAAAAAATTGTCATATTTTTATTTTTTCAACTACAGTATACATTGAGTATTATTTTGTATCAGTTTCAGGTGTGCAGCATAGTGGATAGGTAGTCATGTAATTTACAGAGTGTTTCCCTCCATATTTCCAGTATCTGCCTGGTATCATACACAGTTATCAAAATATTATTGACTATATTTCCTATGCTGTACTTTACATCCCTGTGACT
>VMDR010011026.1:0-29428 GCA_007922815.1 Macrotus californicus
CTGAATTAGAATTTGAACATGGTCTGATTTTGAAGTAGCATTGCTGAAAATAATTCTTTTTAATATTAGGTAGTTTTTTACTATATATAAGGAAATAGTTCATAAACTAATCTTCTACTGTATAGTTGGAGAATGGGGGTAAAGAAAAAGCCAATAAATATTTCCTCAATAAAATAAAGCACAGACCTCTCTGAAAATATAAAACAACCAAATAGATAATAAAAATGCTCTAAATAGATTTTATTTGAATATATCGAGAAAAACAAGCTAGACAGGAAGGGTACATATTGTATGACTCCACTTACATGAAACTTAAGTACAAGCAAAATAGTCCGTGTTAGTAGAAACCAAAGCGGTGTTTGAGGGTGGGGGTGGGGGTGGGGATTGAGTGGGGGGCCATGAGGGAACTTTCTGTGGTGATGAAAATGTTCTACGTCTTGACTGGGTGTGGGTGGTATTGGTGTAAAAGATCAGTGTACTTCACTGTACATAAATTTTACCACATCAAAACAAAGTATATCATTCTCTAAACTTTGAAGAACTTTTACATCAAGATTTCTCAGTTGAAATTTTTATCAAAAATACTGTAACAAAAAGAGACTTTTAAAGTATTTCCAGATACTATTCTTTGGCACAGGTGCTATGTACTATTTTATGGTTAAATGTGGACTCGAGCCAGAATTTGGTAAGCTGAAATCCTGGCTTAACAACCGACTTGGGGAGAGCTACCAATCTGCTCTGTGCCCCAGTTTCCTCGTCTTTGAATTGGAGATAATAATAGCACCCACTTCACAAAGCTGTCAGGATTAAATACATTAATAAAATGTTTAAAACAGTAATCACAACATAAATATCAGTTATAACTATTACCAAGTAAAGATTTACACTGGAGGTGGTCATCCTGGTAATCTAAAGCAAGGTAGGGCTTTGGAAGGGTCAAGTTCTCAGGGACAACCACTGTTCCTATCAAAGGAATTGTTTACACGGACGTCCGAAAGTCTTTGGCTTCCCCACGGCAGCAACATGAATTTCAAGTGATTCACGAGCCTTAATAGTCAATTCTTTAGAAGATTCCTGATCCTTGTCTGGGGTTAATATTTACCTCAGAGAATTTGGCAGTATGAATGAGAAATATGCACAAAGGTTAAAGAGAATAATAGAAGAGTCACTTATTTTTAATGTACCAGTATTTAAATCACATGAAAATTGTGAGGTTTTTTTGCATTCAATTTGAATTTTCTTTTCAGTGTTATCGCTTTTCATTTCCTTTTTTTTAAACTGAATTTATTGGGGTGACATTGGTTAATAAAATTATATAGGCTTCAGGTGCACAATTCTATAACACATCACCTCTATGAAATTTATTACATTGCAAAATTTTCTTATTCTCCCATTACTAAAAAATAAAGGAATACAAGAAAAAGAAAAAGAAATAAAGGAATACTCTATAATTCTGCACTAGATGGATGACAGTTTATAGATATTCTATAAGCTAGTTATCAGTATAATGGTGCCTTGAAGTGAGTAGTCAACATGTACCACACGTACAGGCTAATATACAGGTTTAGTCACCTATCAACTCACATACATAAAGGCTTCAGTCTTGACTCTGATAAAGATGAGAAAAGTGTATTATCAACATAAATATATAATTACTTTTAAAATTCCATAGGTACACAGGGAGTGAGAAAAGAAGATACATTAATTTATAAAAACAGGTAGGCCTTGAAGTTAAACTTAAAAACTGTAGAATACAAAACTTTTTTTAGGCTACTTATCTGCCTATTAAGTGTGATCTATAAAAAAGTGTTTTGAAATGGCCAGACAAACGTCAAGTCATCACTCAGTCCATGTTTGATGGTGGTGATGATAAAGATGTGAACGGATTTAAGAACTGAGTGTATGGGGATGAGGACATTCTGTGTGTGTATATAGATACACACACACACACAAACTTCTTTTTTTTTTTTAAGATTTTATTTATTTTAGACAGAAGGGAAAGGAGGGAGAGAGGGAGAGAAACCTCAATGTGTGGTTGACTCTTATGCACCCCCTACTGGGGACCTGATCTGGCCCGCAACCCAGGCATGTGTCCCGGCTGGGAATCGAACCAGTGACCCTTTGGTTGGCAGGCAAGTGCTCAATCCACTGCGCCACACCAGCCAGGGCCACACATAAAGTTCTTAGGTAAGAAATGCCTAGAAAAATACATATACAAAAATCTCAATAGTGGTATTCTTTGAGTGGTTGGATTATGAGTAATTTTTAAAAAATTTATGCTTATCTCCCTGGCTGTGTGGCTCGTTGGTTGGAGCATCATCCTGTAAACCAGAAGGTTATGAGTTCAATTCCTGGTCAGGGTAGAAACTTAGGTTGCAGGTTGGATCCCCAGTTGGGATGTGTATGGGAAGCAACTGATTGATGTTTCTCTCTCTCTCTTCTCCCTTCTTCCCTCTCTCTCACCCAGGTCAATAAACATATCCTCAGGTGAGGATTAAAAAAAAATGTATGCTTATCTCTAGTCTTTAATTTTTCTATAATATACCCAGAACCTTTATTATATGCCTTTTAATTGTTCTTAATAATTTACTCTTCCTTCATCCTACATTTCAACATTTCTATCTGTTTTGCATCTCTACACGGAGAAAGACAAATGATTAATACTTTGAGTAATTATACAGTTCTTGCTTCCAAACACTGTATACCTGGTAGTTTCTTTAACACTGATAATTCTGTTTCAAGATTTTATCTTCTTCTTTCCCTTCTCATTTACTCCAATGTCCAAGTCCAATATCCAGGAGAGTAAAAATTAGAACAGGCATCCCTATCCCCCATAGCTGACATGAACGCATGTATGTGTATAAACATGTATTTGTGTACATTAATTGACATTGATTTTTAATATTACTAACATGTATATAACATACATAGCAAACAGTCTAGATCCAGTGGCCATCATTTTGACAATATGATTACTAGTTTCAAGGCCTGGAAAATGCAGCTCACCGTGTAAAAGCATCTCATCACAAGAGATCAATAATTTCAAAGCTGGTAAAAATATCAGTTCCACTTAAAAAAAAATAAGATTGAAACTACAGGTAGGATGACAGGGTAGAGAAATACTTAAATTTGTATAACTGGGTTGCTATTAAGCTTACCTGACAGCTTTGAAAAACTCTGCTATTCCTGTGTGTTTCAGCGGTGAGCTGCATTTCCTGAGTCTCAGCCGACTTTCCAGCAGGAATTCCAGTCTGATGAAGAATCAGCAAAGGAAGCCCTCACTGAGAGACACATGGGTATCATTCACTGAGTGGAGACAGTGAAAGAGTAACATATTTCTAATGGCAGTTTAAATGATTAATATATGCTTACACAGAAAATACAGATTTAACTTCTCATGGCAGAAGCAACAACTACTTTCACTTGAAAACTTGGCTGCTTTTTTCTACTAAGCATTTGGTTTGACTCTACCTGCCTCTTTGGGATCATATTCATTCACTATAGTTCATCCCTTAACTGCCTTTTTGGGAAAAGCTTTTATTTATTCATTTTTAGAGATAGGGGAAGGGAGGGAGAAAGAGAGGGAGAGAAATGTTGATTGGTTGCCTCTCAGACACCCCCAACCGAGGACCTGGCCCACAACCCAGGCAGCACATGCCCTGACTGGGAATCAAAAGGGTGACCTTTCAGTCTACAAGATGATGTCCAACCCACTGAACCACCCCAGTCAGGGTCTTTAACTGCCTTTTTAACAAAACAAAATAAAAACAAAAATCTACAGGTGTGAACTTGAGTGTCAGTGATGATACATCTAGCTGCAACACTGGACTCTTACAGTAGAAAAAAGTATTAGGAAGGTAAACTTTTATCAAGTATAAAAATTAGTGAAGTAAATAAACGTCAATTTTTGCATCACCTTTATCATTGCTATCACTTCTCAAAGCTGTGCCAATCGGTTCTGGAAATCTGCATTATCTATATAGAGATATTTTGTTCAACAAAATTTTGAAGTAAGTATCTAACACTTTCAAGAAAAACATGTTTTCTAAAATGTCTTTAACTCAGTTCATGAGGAATCAATACTTAGAACACAACTGAAGAAACTGTGTCTTAGAAAGTATCAGAAATTTTCTTTAAAAAATCTTAAGTACATAATTTTCACTGGTAATTCTGAATTGTGAGGCTTATAGTGTTTATCACTCTAAATGGTGCTGTCAGTAGAGTACCAGTAGCCACATGTAGCTATTTAAATAATTTAAAATAAAATTTCAAATTTAGTTCCTTAGTTACACTAGCAGCATTAAGTAGGGCAATGAAGTAAGTATACAATAGTCACTTGTGGCTAGTGGCTCCTCCTGTGTTGAACAGCACAGATCTGGAACATTCCACTGCTGCAAAACACTACAGGAGAGCACAGGTCTAGATACAGTCCCTGGAGAGGGAGGGTTATTGTTAAAAGGCCTTACCTGGTCTGAGGAGGTGTGGGTGTGTAAAGGGGCTGGGCTGGCCTAAGTATCGATTTGGAATCCTCTTCTTTGGGATGGGCTGGAGGGAGTACCTTCGTCGTGAACAGGACACGCATCCTGAAGGAAAAGCAAAGAGGATGAAATAGAAAGAGGAATTGAGAAGTCTTCACAGCACATTCATCCAGAAGTAAAGAGGATGAGCCCCTGCAGGTGTGACCCTGTTGGTTGGGCATAGTCCTACAAACTGAAAGGTTGCCATGGTTGCAGGTTTGGTCCCCTGGTGGGGAGCATACAGAAGGCCATTCATCAGTATTTCTCTTTCTTTCTCCCTCCCTTCCTTTTTTGTCTCTAAAATCAAAAGTAAAATTAAAAAAAAAAAAGTAAAGAGGATGAAATGGAACAAGGAATCAAGAAGGTCTTCACAGCACATGTACTTTATCTATCTTCAGTATTTGGATGCTTTAGAAAAATGGAAATTAGTATCACCTTCAATATTTACAGTCCATGGCCCTTCCTCTGTGAATGCCAGAGCGTGTGCTGTGCCTGAGGAATATAGAAATGATCTCATTTTTACCTTTAGTGATCTTAGTTTACCCCAGCAGCGGTTCCCAACCTTTATGACACCAGGGACTGGTGACCGGTTCCATGGAAGACAATTTTTCCACAGACATGGGGTGGGACGGGATGGTTTGGGGATGATTCAAGTACATTACATTCAAGCTCACCTCTTGCTGTGCACCTGGGTTCCTAACAGGCCACTGACTATGGCCTGGGGTTTGGGGACCCCTGTTCTACAGAATGGTGGAGGCCTACAGTATGACTAAGGTATAAACAAGGAACCACAGGAAGAGAAGGGCACAAACAAAAACAGGGGAGGGGTTAGAAAGTATTTCACAGAGGTAGTGTGATGCTATGTCCTGAAGTTTAGAAAAAGAAAAATTAACTTTTATTGAGAATTATGTGAAGTATGAGAAAATATGCACATGCTATCTCATTAAATCTCAGAATCTAAGGTAACTCTCTGCCTTCACACTTTTTTTGGAGCACATATCCTATTATCTCCAATTACTTAATTCTCTGTATTCTATAATAATGTAAACACCATGAAAACTGGCATTTTTTTGTTCAACACTATTACCACCCGTGGCTAAAACTATGCCTTGTACAAAGCAGGCATTCAATAACTATATATTAAATACATATTATAAATGCACAATTTCCAAAATCTTTAAATACACGTTTTTTAGTAGTAACCTTTAAGTAGGCAAAGATACCATCATCTCAAGTGACTCATCAGTGGCACGCAGAAAGCTTGTAAAGGAGGCTACTTCTCCAGGAAGCCTTCCCTGACACCCCAGTTCTGGGGCAGGAGTCTCGCCTGTGATTGCTTAGCATCCAGCACTCCCCCATCAGTCTTTATTATATTGTAATTGGGTTATTTATCGACTGAAATAAACAATATGTCAACTGCTTGAATACTGTCTTCACATAGTTGACAAATTCTTCATTTTTCCAAACCAAAACATGAAACAACTGGGAAGTGAGTTATTAAGGCTCAGGAACCTAGAGATGCTGTGGCCATCACCAACAGGCCCGCTGATTTATGAGGTATTGTTTGAGGCTTCCAGAGAAATACAGGGGAAATAGTCCTGAGGGTTCAGGATGGTCTGGTATGACTCTGGACTAGCTCCATTTGGAAGGTCTGGTCCCTACCCCAACCCCAGAACGAAGCCATCATGCGGCCCCCTCCGACATCAGCTTGTAGCTGTGCCACACAGCTAGCACCCTATTGTCTCCTAGCAGTGGCCTGCAGCAGTAACACCGTCTTCGGGGTAAAAACGTGCCTGTCTGCAGTCACTCTACCACCGCCAGCAGCAGCAGCAGAGCACGAGCAGAGGAAACCACGGTTCTCACTACCCAGAGCCTCCTGTTCCAACAATTTGTTAAAACATGCTGGATTACCACGAAGTTCTAGGAGTACAGAGATATCCTTCATGGGAGGATATTAAAAAAGCTTATCGTAAAGTGGCACTTAAAGGGCACCATGATAAAAACCCAGATAATAAAGAAGCCGAGAGGAAATTCAAAGTAGCTGAAATATATAAAGTATTACCAAATGTTGAAAAATGGGACATTTATAATAAATATGGCAAAGAAAGATTAAATGGTGAAGGTGGACATAATTTTGATGATTCTTTTGAGTATGGCTTTACATTCCGTAAGCCAGGGGTCTTTAAAAATCTATTTGGTAAAAGAGACTCATTCTCACTTCATTTCTTTGAAGACTGTTGAGGACCTTTTAAATAGTCCAGGAAGTTCCTACAGAAGCAGAAACAGAGGTGCTAAGATGCTTTTTCTCTGCCTCTAGTGAATATCCAGTGTTTGGAGATTTTCTTCATAGGACCCAAGAAATACACCACGTGGTTCCCTGGGCCATGAGGGCATTCATTCTCTCTCTTCCCTGGCATCTGATGACAGTGGGATGGACAACTACGTATTTTTTACAATTTCACATAAAATTGTTAATGGCAGAAGTACTAATACAAACAAGTATTGAGAATGATGAAAAAGAGAAGATGAGGGTGGTGGCAAGTTGAAGTCCCTCCTTCTGAGTGGTGTGGCAGATAAAGAGGGCTCTGCAGAGGTCTTCTCCAGCCATTCAACAATTATTCCCACAGCCCCACACATGTATGTCAATATACTGGTGTGGAAATGATGAGCAAGGTATCCCTTGGGTTACCAGCACCAGGATGCCGTTTTCTCGGCAGGACTCAAAGGTGGTGAGAGGGGAAAAAGCAGCATACAGAGGTGCAGAAGTCAACCAAAAGGAATCATTAAATTAACTCTGTAGACACATTACGGTCATATAATATTTGAACACAACTCTTTGTGCTTTGATTAATCAGAGTTTTGTAGATAACTGCAAAGATTATTGCAGAGAATGGCAAAGATTATTTTACTTTTGTGTTTCAGCTAGATGTTTACACATTGGCTTTTTTTTAGTAGAGTTTATGGTCATTTTCATTTCTTTTAATTAAAACTACTACACAGACTTCTGAAATATGTCTTTAGAACTTTAGGAAATATGGCATTAGGAACTAGAAATGTATTGAGATTACAGGTTCAAACTATATAATTATTCATGAAATGACTTTTTTTTCCAATAGAGGCAGAGCATTTTACACATAAAGATGTTTATAAATTAAAAATTGAAGTATAAAGTATTTTTTAATCTTTATTATATTTTTTCCATTACCACTTAGGTATTTCATTTCACGTTAAAAATAGCTAGACTCACATCTGCACACCCTTATTCACCACAGCCAAGAGGTGAAACCGACCCAAATGTAGCAAGTTTTTGTTTTGTTTTGTTTAATTTTTACATTGTTAAGTGTGTGGGGAGAAAAGGTTATTTATTCCATAGCAGGTATTGGGGACAATTAGCACTTAAAGCTTGTTTTCAGAACATAAAGTAATAAAGGCCTAGGGTACCTTAATGGTACTTATATAAAATGTGATATTTAGTAGACTTTACCTACTACATTGTGGGACTAATCAGGGTAGAAAAATATACAATTTTCCAACAACAAATGCAAAAATCAGTGTCTGAAAATTTAAGAATGCAATGATGTGCCTTCCGGTCCATTTTCCCACTCTAAACAGGTAACTAAAACTTTGATTTAATCTTAATAGCTTAAAACTACTCAATGGTTTCCTGCCGCTTAGAGGAAAAAGCTCCCTGTTTCTTAACACAACACCCAAGGTCCTCCATGAACCAGCCACCACCTTCCTTCCCAACTTGGCTTCCTTTCCGAACTGATTTTCTACCACCTCTTCCTACATATCTTACGCTTGAGCCTAAATTCTTCCAAAACGTGTTCCAAGGGATACCAGTTCAAGATTCATCACAGAAAAAGGGCTCCATGGTCAAATACAGCTTGGAAATTACTGCCAAAGAGTTTCCCCCTCAGAGACTTAGAATTAGTTTACCACGGGCACTACGAAATGCAGCATTCTCCATACTTACTAGAGCACAGAACCGTTTTGTTGTAACACGTACTAATGTGCCTGGGGACATATTTCGAAAAAGCCTTTTCCAGGCTTATTAACTACAAAGTTTTGCAACACCTATTGTTTCGGAGTTCCGTGCCTTGGCATGCTCCCTCTGCCGGGACAGCTCCATTACTCTAGTCTGCTTGGTGAAAGCCCTCTTCCAGGTCTCCAACCAGTATCTCCCAGTCTTCAAAGGCATGCCCACATTTCCACTTTGCCTCTCCCCGTTCCCCCAAAATATCTATCATGTTTTCCTTCTCCCTACCACTGGACCTCTATCACTAAATTTACTATGCTACATTACAATTACTTGCTTTTGGGGGGTCTCTTTTGACAGTGGAAACTTCTTTGTGCTCTGTGCTTATTATGTGGTACTCAATGTTTGTTAAATGAATTAACTACAAAGAGGTTTTTAAAAAATACTTCCTATTTATTGTTTATATTTTCAATACTTCCCTTCCTCATTTATGCCTCGTCTTCTATTTATCTTAAACGATAGGGTCTTTTAAAGTACAACTTACACATCATTAGTGCTTTACTCTGCTTTTTCTCAGATGACTAGATCGTGTTAATATCTGCATATGCCAACCAATAAAATCACACTCTTTCATTGATGAGAAAGTCTCCTATGGTACTCTGTACCCAGAGCCTTTCTAAAAAAGGGCAACCAAGAGCACCAGAGACAATCAAAGTTCCAAATATTTATGAGTAACTCAAATTGGTGAAGTTTTCAAATTCTAAAACTTAATAAAATCCCAGAATAATGTAAGATTTACAACCCATCACTGTCTTTCTTGGGCTCTCAGGTCCCTGGAGTCAAGACTCTGTTACCATTCTTTGCTACAGTGTCATTTGTCTATCGTTTGTCTATCACCCTGGCTAGACTATGAGCAACTCCAGAGAAGTGGAGATTCAGTAACTTTTGAGTTATTAGTCATTGTGACTCAGTAAAAAGTTCCAAAACAATCCTACTAAGCCAGAGCAAGACCTAGTGTGTAACAGAAGAAGGACTAGATGTCTATGCAACTAAAATCCCCACTGGCCACCTCCGATCCTGTGTGAGTTTCAGTTCCCCACCAGTAAAATGAGGACATGTGCCCTTACTGGGCTTGTGAAGATCCAAGTAGATTTTTTTATTCAAAAAACATATGTATATGGTACATGAAATGATCGTGTAAGAGGTGATTAAATTTACTTATTCTGCTGAGGCAAAATGAAGCGCAATGAGTATCTTTCAAGGATCTTGGTGTGTATAATCGAGTATCTAGTCCTAAACCTTGACTAATCGGGTTTTACACAAAGCCCTAACAAATCCAAAAAGAGTCACAAGCAAAAGATGGTTCCAGCTCTAAACCTCAGGCTGTGGCCTGTGTGATTAAGACTGACTAATTGCGACTTGGGGTGGCGAACACACAATACAATATAAAGATAATTCACTATATAATTGTACACCTGAAGCCTACATAATTTATTAACCAATGTCATCCCAATAAATTACAAAAAAAAAAAAAAAAGAACAACTAACTGCACACCCATTTACCTACTCTCATGGAGGGGGACAGCTTTCTGCAGCTTAACTATTGGAACTGAAGAGCAAGGTCTGTGCAATGGACAATGAGTACCTGTTATTTTCTTTCTTTTAAAGTAACTCTTGATTTAATCACCATTCCCTATTTAATAAACTCAAGTATGCCAACATAAGAAACATGCCAAGACATAGCTTTGCTGTCAAATACCATATACTCTGGTTAGTCATTGTTCACACATGGGCCCAAAAAACTGAAATACGACCCAATGGAAGATCCACCTGAAAGGTACATGATTCAGCTTTCCCTGACCAAGCTTTATGTTCATGAGATCAACTGCTCGCGACAGAGTGCACCCTCCCCCCTCAAAATCGGCCCCCTTGTGCCTGGATTCCTTCCATCTTGTCTTTACAAACAGGAGTTTTCAGACATAACAAGAGTCTTTCCAAACATTACCTCTTCTGAGAGAAACTGTTCAAAGGATTTATGTTACTAAACATGTTTCTTGAACATTCTGGACCCGGTTCTCAAGTCAACTCTGAAAACACAAAAATAGGACTTTAGATTAACCTCACAGAAACAAGGGCTACTTGATGCGAGACACTTTTTGACTTAGGCAACTGTGATAACTGTCTCTGCGGAGTCCAAGTAACTTTGAAGACAGTCCCTCTAGGATATGGCCACACTTTTCTCTCTGCAGTCATCTCAGCTTCCCAGAATACCTCAACGGAAGAGAGAACACACGGCCCACCCTTTTCCAGGGGCAGCAGATAAAGAAGTCGTCCAACGAGCGCACAGAGGGCTTAGCAGTAGAGGCCCCAGCAGAAGGGTCCGCCGAACCAGCGATCGCCTTAGACCAACGTGGATCATTCTGGGGCGCCTCAGGGGACACAGTGGGAGCGAGTCTAACCTGCGAGGCTGCGGGCGCTTGCGACAGCGGGAACCAGCTTAGCTGATGAGAGTAACCAAGGCATGCCGGCCTCGCACACGCGTCAGGAGGGAAACGTGGAAAACAGGCGGAGAAGCTGCTGCCCGCAGGGCGGCGTCGCCAGGAAACCGAGCCAAACGCCCCTCCCCTTCCGGCCGGCGCCGCTCGCGGGGCTTTCCTCCCAAGCGGCGCAGACACTGACGTCACGCCGGAGCACGGGGTGACCACTGCACTGGCCCGACGGCCCTTTAGGCGTCTTGATGTCATGCTCCACTTAATGTTCACCCTCACAGTATGTCCGATTCTAAGTGACTCCCTGCAGGGATGACGTCTCCCGCCTCCTTGAAAGCACCATGTAAGGGGCTGATCCATCCAGAGAACTGGCTCAGAATTGACAATGTAAGAAAGCGTATATGCTGAGGCAGGCAACAGCACGAACAGCCACTCTTCTAGAAGGTTCTAACTAATGCGCAGAAACAGAGGTGAGAGAGTAGAAATGAACAGGCCCAGGACCCAGGGTCACGAGACCGTTGGTGGGCGGAGCCAGCGGCCGGGGAGGTTCTAGTCTCTTCTGCCTCGCGGCAGCCGCCCCCTTCCACACGGTCACGCCGAGTTAGTAATCTTAGCCGCACCTGGTGCCTCCCGCCACTTCCCGGCCATGGATCCCCGCAAAGTGAGCGAGCTTCGGGCCTTCGTGAAAATGTGTAGACAGGATCCGAGCATTCTGCATACTGAGGAAATGCGCTTCCTGAGGGAGTGGGTGGAGAGGTGAGACCCGGGCCTGAGGACCGTTGGGGGCGGGAAGAGGGACGACCGGAGGGGAGCTGGGCCGTGGCTGGCGCGGGGTAGAGGAGCAGGCAACTCCGCGAGTCGGCCGCCTCCTTGGGGCTCGCTCCTTGGCCGGGAAAAGGAGGCGACTTTTGGGGGGCTAATGGAGAGTCGGAAAGCGTAGTAGAGAGGCGAGGAAGGACGATGCAGAGCTGGATCGTTGCACCCTGAAATCTCCAGGGGTGTGTCTTGGGCGAAACGTAAATGCAGACGATTGCGGGTGTTTGGGCCCTAGATTCGAGGGGGAAAGGGGTGGGAGCTGCAGGACTTCGATTTCGCGTGGAGTTGTTTTTCTTGAAGTCTCTGGTGTCCTGCTTAGGTTGCAATGTCACACAGCAGCTTCTTTACGGACTATGCCTTTAAACAGTGTTGTAATAACGATTACTTTTTTAACAAGTTATAAAATGATGGGTGTATTTAGTTCCCTGTAAAATTACAGCGATTCTGACTGCTTAGAATACGTGACTTGGGAATCACTTCTACCTCCGTAGTAGCAGTGCCGTCACTCCAAACATTAAAAAGAGTGATTTTTCAAGGACTGGCGTGTTTCCACGGTCTATTTTTGTTATCTCGAGAGTACTTCGCCACGTGCACGGAATTAATTGAATAGGCATTGTGCCAGATGCTAGGAAACAGTATTAAATACACAGTCTAGATAGAGATAACAGATAAGTAAGTACAGAAATTTGTTTTGATACCATATAATAGAAATTAGTGTTCTACACATTGAAGGGGGATAGAGGGAGAAATGAAATCTTCCCCGGAGTGATTTTTAAAAATCGCTACTACTGGTGGGGAATTTAAGAGAAGACATACAAATTGCACCTCAGGATGGTAAATAGCGACAGTACAAGGCAGTGTGACTTCTGGGAGGTAATACTACCTAAACCTCGCTTTGTTTACTTACCCATGATTAACATGTATTTGAAACACTTTCTTCCAACGAGCTTGTTCTCAGGAAGAGACTTAAGTTAGAAATCCACGAAGGGTGTGATTTTTTTCCTTTAAGACGTTTGTAAGTCATTTCCGCTCACCAGTTTTATAGCTACTAAATTTCTAGCTACTAAATTCTAATAAGATTTTTTGCTCATGTGTTTTATATATAATGTAAAATTTTGAGAACACTTACAATTAGTTACTGTAACAACTTAATAACTACTGTTAGTAATAACTTAATGATCTAAAAGCATCCCTTAAGATATTTGAATGCTTTTGTCCTTTTATATTTGCTCACTAGAGGAAAGTGCCTACAATTAATGAACTTGTTAAAATTCCAGGTAAAGAGGACATGTACCACAGGAAGAAACAGCTGGCATCAAGAGTGAACATTATACTGAGTAGACAGAATGTTTTGTAACACTGCTGGAGAGAAAAAGGGACACTGAAGAAAGTGTTAAAACATATAAGAACAGTGTTATAACTTGTGCTGGAGTGATTGTTGGCTATGTAGAGAATTCCAGTTTAAGTTCTGAAAAGTATTGTCAGACATTATTTCCACAAATCAGCCATGTTTTTTGTTTTAATGTTTTCAATAGGTCATTCCAGTTTTCTTTCTGGTTCTATTTCTATTTCTCTTTTTATTTTGTCATCCTAAATTGTTGGTTTAAGTATGGGATAAAGCATCTTGACATGTGTAGGGGCCTTATCTGAACTTTAGTTGAATTATTAGTATAGATGCTTTTGTTATCTCTGTTTTAATCTGAATTTGAGTTTTGTCTTCTCTGAGGCCTTTTCTTGAGTTATCAGTTCCTTTCTTGTCTGCCTTCATATCAGTCTTAAAGCAGTGCAAGATTACAGGAGATCTGGCTGAATGTAAAGACTTCCAGGTCCAGGAATATTCCTCAAGTTGAAAGCATTTCAGAATTCTTTCCATACCAAGTTAGTCATAGATACCCAGACTTAGACAGCAAAGGACATTTTCTTATTTGCCATGATTTCTACCATTGTTTATAGCTTAAAATTTTATTTGATGCTGAGAATTTATTAGTTTAACCTTTTAAGTTGGACAAAAAAATGAAGAAAAAATATTTGGCCCAATAGACAGTGGGGGTCCAAGGAGACTACATTCTCTTCAACAAATATGTTTTGGGGTACTTTTGTTTTTCTAGAGAGAGAATTAGTGTCTGGCACTATTTTCTCCCATTTCACAACTTGTTTACATTGTATCTTTTATGTGCTTTTCAGTAAATTCTCTGGTTTTTTCTTTTTTTAATCCTCACAGGAGGTTTTATCTATTGCTTTTAGAGAGAGGGAGGGAAAGAGAAACATCAGTGTGAGAAACGTGGATTGGTTGCCTACTGTACATCCCTGCCGCCCCCCCGGACTGAACCTGTGGCCTGACGGAGAGTGAATGCATAACCTTTTGGTGTATGGGATGACGATCCAACCAACTGAGCCACCTGGCCGGGGCTTTTCAATAAATGTTTTAAAAGAAGTGAACCGAGAAAGCCTTTCTACCCTCAGTGGATTTAGGATGTAGCACCCAGTGTTTTGGATATGTGCATAAGTAACTGTAGCAGAAAAAGTTGATTGAATTAAAAGAATTATGACTGTCTTGTGTGATGCCATGTGAGGAAGATCTCTGCACCAGCCCTATTTGAAAGCATAAAACCATAAACTGGCAAAGGCCATTTTGCAAGTTTTGTCAGTTTTAAGTAAAATTTACGTATCTATAAATTGGAGCTATCTTCAATGGTTAACTAAAATTTGAAATGTTAGAAACTCTAAATCGAGCTTACGAATAAACTCTCTTGTGTTTTCCTGCCAAGTTTTAACTTTTTCTATCTTTTTGGAAACAATTTCTAGCTTGCAGAAAAGTTGCAAGTGCGGTGCAAAGAACTTTTTTTTAACACTGTGCCCCCAATACCATTAGGTGTGTATTTCCTCAAAAACAGAACCATCACACTCAGGAAGCGACTTAACCTGCTGCGTTTCGTTGTCATGTCTCTCAGTCATCCTCATTCTGAAACAGTTCTGCGGCCTGGCCTTGGATTTCATGACCATGGCAGTTTGGAATGTCACTGGCCAGTTATTTTGTGGAGTTTCCCTCAACTTGGGATTGTCTGAATTTTTTTTTCCTTAGGATTAGATTCAGCTTAACACATTTCTTGAGAGGACTGTCGTTTTCTGAAGCTTAAACATAAAGTTAGACTGTTGTGACTGGTGTTTGGCTGTCACTCTGAAAACATTCCTGGATGCTACATTTTGAAACTTGGGCAAAACCCGTCTTAAGAATCCTGATATTTTGCCCTGGCTGGTGTGGCTCAGTGGATTGAGTGCCAGCCTGCGGAGCAAGGGGTCACTGGTTCAATTCTTTATCAGGGCACGTGCCTCTTTCTCCCTCCCTTCTCCTCTGTTGATAAATAAATCTTTAAAAAAAGGAATCCTGGTATTTTCATTTAAATTTTAATTGCAAAGAACTCCTATTTGATTCCTGTGTTCTTTTGAAAAGTGGATTTCTGTAGAACAGATTTTTAAAGAATTCTGCCATGTTTATAGGTCTGTTCTTTCATTGAATCATTGTGCTTTGCTCAGTGGAGGCTAAGATGTTTTGGATCATGTAATGATTCATTTACTGGCATATGGGAGCCATTTTTCCTTATTAAGGGCACTAAGTAACTGAAGATATTTTTGTAACTAACACTAAAAAGAATGGGGAAAGTACACTTTTTCATGATTGAATGGTGTTCTAAGAAATTTTAAGTTTTGTGGGTTTTTTAAAGATTTTATTAATTTACTTTTAGAGAGAGGGGAAGGAAGGGAGAGAAACATTAATGTGTGAGAGATACATTGATGGGTTGCTTTTCACATCCTCCCCCCAACCCAGGACCTGACCTGCAACCCAGGCATGTGCCTGACTGGGAATCAAACCAACAACCTTTTGGTTTACAGTCTGGCACTCAGTCCACTGAGCCACGCCAGCCAGGGCCTAAATTTTGTTTTTTATTACATTTGCTATTTTATTACATTTGCTAGATAAATATGCTATTTTACTGCATGTTTTTGTTTTGTGTTGGCTTCATCAAAAGATAACATTGAGAGTGAGAAGGCAAGCCACAGGATGAAGGAAGAAATTTGCAACATGTAAAACTGACAGGGCTAGTATGCAGATGTACAAAGAACACTTGCATGTAAGTAAGGATGATAGACAACATAATAGAAAGCTGGATGGGAGTTGAACCTGAGAAAAATGTCTATTCAAATGGCCAATAAATACACGGAAAAGGACTCAACTGCAATGAAATACCACTATAAAAATGGCTAAAAATTTAAAAGATGGACAATAGCTTAGTGTTAGCTAATGTGTGGAACAACCGGAATTCTCACTGCTAATATAAGTGTAAATTGGTTAAAGAACTTAGGAAAACCAATATTTTTTTAAAGATTTTACTACTAATTTTTAGAGATAGGGGAAGAGAGGGAGAGAAACATCAATGTGTGGCTGCCTCTCGCACGCCCGCAACGGGGGCCTGGCCTGCAACCCAGGCATGTGTCCTGACTGGGAATTGAACCAGCAGCCCTTTAGTTTGCAGGCCGGCACTCAGTCCACTGAGCCACACCAGCCAGGGCAGGAAAACCAATATTCATTTAAATTCAACATACATACACCCTATGTCCAGAAATTCTAACCAACTGAAATGTAAGCATGAGTATAATTCTAGTTTTAAAGAATAGACACATAAGGGTGTTTTGGAGTAGGTTTCTTTCTGTTTTCCAAGTTAATATATCTTCTGTTTTACATAAAAGTTAATGGCTTTTTTTTTTAGACACGTTTTTATTAAGTCTTTTTGACCTCCAACTTTTACTATTGTGGAGTGTCCTTAATCCACTGAACATTGTAGTCTTGCACTGTTGCATGTAGCCCATATGCCTCAGAGTCTGCCCCAAATGGAGCATGTAGCACTAAATTTTTGTAGTCTTTCTTTCCCCTTATTTTAAAGTTAGATGTACAGTACATTCTCATTTAACATTGTTGACAGGTTCTATGACTTTAAGTGAAATGACATATAATGAAACCACTTTTACTGTAGGCTAATTGATATGGACAAAAGTTTCTGTGGCATCTGATCAATGTTACAACAATGTTACATGAAGACTTGGTGTATGTAATTCACAGTGTTGCCCTGGAATATTGGGTGTAAAGGGCTTGCCAATGCTCAGAGGAAGTACTGATGGGTGAAGTTTAGAGGATAAATTGAAAATCTCTGATGTGGGGAGCATGTAAATATAAGCAAGAAGAACCTTTTCTATCCTCACCCGGGGACTCTTTCTCCATTGCTTTCAGAGAGAGGAAGGGAGAATGGGAGAGAAACACTGATAGGAGAGAAGCCTCTTGCCTCCCACATGGGCTGGACTGGGGATCGTCTGCATCCAGGGGGATTGAGGATCGAACCCACAAGCTAGGCACGTGCCCTGACTGTGAACTGAGCCTGCAACCCTTTGGTTACAGGACACAGCTCCAGCCAACTGAGCCACACTGGCCAGGGCAGCAAGAAGAATCTTTATAGGTCCTAATCAAAGCAAACAAACATTTTGAATTAATTATAGGATGACTCCGTAATCATTTCCTAAATTGCCTTTTTGAATTTAATTGAGCTCTTACTGGATTTTAATATATCTACTGAATTGTAAACTAACAACTTGTTCAAATGATTTTGTCATTGAATGTTTCTCTGCCTTTTTTACTCTTCCTCTGGGAATGGGCATAGGGACACTATATAATTATGTTCATTAGGCTTATTGAAGTAAGGAATGGGTAAGATTTTCATTAATCAGTACTCTAAATAATTATGTTCATTAAGCTTATTGAAATAAGGAATGGGTAAGATTTTCATTAATCTGTACTCTAAAAAATAAGTAAAATTTTAAGCTGAAAAACTCATACTAAATTCAAATTAATTGAGTTTACTCTTTAAGGTTTGAAAGGTATAGTCATCTAAATGTCTTAACTTTTTTCCCAGTGTAAATGAATGCTGCTTGCCTTCGTGATTTTTACTTTCTAAATGAATATCTTTTTTTTTTCCATCTTCCTCAAGCATGGGAGGTAAAATACCACCTGCTACTCATAAAGCCAAATCAGAAGAAAATAAGGTAAATTACGAGTTTTATCTGTATGTTCAGTAATAAAGTTCTACCAGGTTTCTTAAGGATGTTTTTCAACTGCTGCTCTCAGATTACCACTCCTGATTTCCCCAAGATCACTTGGCAATAAGATCTTTGTAAAATTTCTGTTCGGACGTCAAATCCCTGGAAATTGATTTATAACTGAGAGTTTTGGGTTGAATAATAATGTTCACTGCGTTTTAGGGTAAATGAGAGTAAATACTCTATTTATGCATGATCTGTAAGTGGTAAGTTCTGTGATTGAGTGCGTTTGCAGTCTTGTCATTTTATCTTTAGCATCTAGCACAGTGTTTTTTGCATTGTAGGTACTTTATTAATATTTGTAAAGTAAGTGAGCAAATAGCACAAATCAGTAATTCTCAATTTTTTATGCACTGCCACCTGAGGGATGTTTTTAAGTGTGATCCATGGTGTATTTAGAATCCTAAACAAGGTTTATCTGTCTGGATATGAAACTACAAGTTACATCTTTTTTTTAAAGATTGTATTTATTTTTAGAGAGAGGGGAAGGGATGGAGAAAGAGGAAGGGAAACATCAATGTGTGGTTGTCTTTTGTGCACCCCCTGCTGGGGACCTGGCCTGCAACCCATGCATGTTCCCTGACTAGGAATCAAGTGTGCACAGGCTGACACTCAGTCCACTGAGCCATGCCAGCCAGGGCTATCTCTTTTTTTTTTTTTTTAGTTTGTTTTTATTCTTAGAGGGGAAGGAAGGGAGAAAGAGGGAGAGAAACATCGATGTGCCAGAGAAACAGGCTAGATGCCTCTCACACACCCCAAACTGGGGGGCCGTGCCTGCAACCCAGGCACATGCCCAGTTGGGAATTGAACCGGTGACCCCTAGGGTTTGCAGTCCGGTAATCAATCCACTGAGCCACACCAAGCCAGGGCAGAAGTTACATCTTTGAACAAGTGAAATGAAAGCAGTTAAACTATAGCTCTAAATGTAGTTTTTTTTATGTGTGTGTGTGTGGTGAGGGGGGTTTGTTTTTTGGGTTTTTTTTTTTGATAACTCATTTGTCAGAGTTTAGTAGGTTCTGAGCCCTAGGTAGGATATTTTGCCATGTGATAAAGATGTATTAAGGCAAAATTATATTTAACCTATATCTTTGTTCTGCTAAAAAACTTTTTGTAATGAAACATTCTGGTTTAGAAAATATGGTCTGTGTCTCAGTGTATGCTAAAGCATCTGGTACCTTGCACACGGTAGGGACTCAACAAATGGATGTACAAACCACACGGGTTACTTATAGGGTGGGAAGGAAATTTGGATATACTCTTTGAATTCTTTGAGATTTCATCATTTGTGTATTACAGTTCCGTAGTTCTTTATTGGCGGTTTGAAATCTCAAAAACTCATGAAAATGTAAAACTCTTTAGAAGATTTGTTTGGCAATAAAACATCTGAGTAAACATGAGGCTATTTGTCGTTTTAATCCCACTTACTATGAATGCTCAAACTTTATTTTGCACAAATAACATGTTTGACTACGAAGAGTTGTGGACTTCAGTGCCCATTGAATGTGTTATAGTATACGCATCATGTTAGCTTTCTGAAATCCAAAATATTTTAAAACCTAAACTCGTCATTGAAAAGGTTTGGATGAGGGACTGGACTTATATATGTATCTTTAAAAGACATGAAAACAGAAAACTAAAACTCGTTTACCAAAACAAAACAAGAAAGGAAGTGTGCATGAAATATATAATGCATGTGAATAGTTCATACATAAAATTGTATAAATGAGTGTATATAGGGTATGCTATTAAATACTGATACTATTGTTTGTCTTCCCTTTGCTAGGAAGAAAAACCAGATAGTAAGAAGGTGGAGGAAGACATAAAGACAGATGAACCATCAAGTGAGGAAAGTGACCTAGGTGAGGAGATGATAGTTTGTACTTGATAACCTTCTGGATAAGATCCTGTGTTGATTTTTACTGACTAAATCAGTGTTATCTATTGGAAATATGATTTGAGCTACATATGAAATGTAAAATTTTCTAGTAACCACAATTAAAAAATTAAACAGGTGAAATTAACTTGAATGATATACTTAAATTAATATACCTAAAATATTAACATATTTAACATGTAGTCAATATGAGATCTTTTTTTGTATTAAGTCTTCAAAGTCCAGAGTATATTTTACACTTTAGTATATCTTAATGCAGATGTTATATTTTGTTGGAAGTACTTGATTTGTATTCAGACTTCATAAGATTTGTAGTTGAGAAGTTGGGTCACATACCCAAGTTGTTCTAAACATAGGTAAAAGTTTCCCACTAATGGCATCAAACCAAACACTTATTTTCTTTTAGTACTTGTACCCATGTTGATAAAACTGGTTCATGTCAGAAGAGTTGTTATCTATGCCATGAGTTTGGTGGGGTTTCTGTAGTTGGTTTTTAAGACCACAAAACTGGTAACTCTTGCCATAAGTTTTGAAGTCCTTTGAGACTATAGGTATATACTCCAATTATTAGCTGGGCGCGCGCACGCGCTCTCTCTCTCTCTTTTTTTTTAAGATTTTGTTTATTTTTGGAGAGAGGGGAAGGGAAGGAGAAAGGGAGAGGAACAGTAATGTGTGGTTCCCTCCTGCATACACCCCCGACTAGGAACCTGGCCTGCAACCCAGGCATGTGCCCTAAACTGGAAACCGAACTGGAAACTCCTTGGTTTGCAGGCTTGCGCTCAGTTCACTGAGCTACACCGGCCAAGGCTGACTGGGCACTCTTTTAATTGTGGACCCTGTCTAGAGTTAGCTTTAAAAAAGTACTTAGAATTTTTTCAAATTTTGAATCAGTTGACCTTTGTTATTTTTAGAAGGGACAAGATATCTTTTTTTAGTCTTTTAATTTTCTAACAGTTTCCATAACTATAATTCTTTCTTACCAACTCTCTCTGAAAGCATTTTATTTTTTGTCCATGAATTCAAACTTTTATAATGAGACAAAGCTATAAGTTCATTTCCTATTAAAAATTGATTTGAAACTTTTTGTTGGATGTTCTGATTTCAGGTAGCTAATTTTAATTTTTTTTTTTAGTGTTAAAAGTAAACTCATAAAATTCACTGTTTGCTAAAAATGTCTCCTAATATTATTTATTTAAATTAAAAGTATACATATTGCTAGGTTTGTTATAGCAAATTATAGTTGTTTATCATGAAATTTACAACATCCCTCTTTACACTCTTTCTTCACTGTTTTTGTTACAGTGTGCTAGCATTGGGGTTTGATAATGCATCAGTATTATACCTTCATTTTAGAATTAAACTTTATCCAAACTTAAAAAAATAATAATTATATTAAAATTAAGTATTTTACCATGATTTACATCAAAATATCACTGTAACTTGTGCTATCTGCATAAAGTATTTTTTTAAACATTGGTGTGTAGAACAAGACCTTTGAATCAAATCCGTTTGTTGAAAATGACTAAATCAGTGGTGTGTTGGTGTGTAATATTAGAAACTGTGCCCTGACTAAATCAGTGGTGTGTTGGTGTGTAATATTAGAAACTGTGCCCTTGCCCATATTCCCACCACAGTCCAGTCATAAACACCTTACAAAATGCACCTATTCAAATGAAATGTAGTCTTACACTACACTAAACACTAAAGTTGTGTTAGATGGAGAAATATTTTACAGTACGTTAGTTTAATTAGTTAAATAAAATTAACATAAAATATTCAGTTAATCAGTTGCACTAACTGTAGTTCTGTTTTCTGATTTGGCAGAAATTGACAGCGAGGGTGTGATTGAAGCAGACACTGACGCCCCTCAGGAAATGGGGGACGAAAATGCAGAGGCAAGTTTGATGACTTATTTTCTGCTTTTTATAAGGAATGTGAAGGTCTCACCTATTGCCATGATTTTATGACAATTCTTCCAGGAGAAGTACATATTAAATCTTTCTCTGACTTAAAGAATTTAGGAAAGCATTTTATCTTACTAAAAATATTTGTAAAAATTCTCATTACTTAAGTCATACTCTCTAGTAATTTCTGAAATCCTTGTTTTTTTGTACCCGGTTTTTCCATTTGCATCTGATTTGACTGTGGAATTAATTGTATATTAAGGGGATATCTAATGCCAAATTGTTTCCAAAATGATTTTGTCACAACAGTTATGATAATGTGCTTAGGGTGGTGAAAATAGTTCTTGGGAAGGTGGATTGAAAAAAACTCAGATATTACAATAACACGCTAACATACATGTTTTATATATCTGGTATTAAGATGGAGGGGGTGAGAATGAAGAAGTATTTAAACAGGCCCTTTGGTGGTTGCTGTAAAAGAGTTTGAGAAACACTGTGATGTAATAATAGCAGCTTAAAAAGTTCAGTCCGTATCCTCACTAACTCTTGGTACTGTCGGATTTCATCTTTGCCCATCGTGTGTGACATGCTATGTCCTTGTAACTTTTAATTTGAATTTTCTTGATTTCTAATGAATTTGAACATATTCTGATGGTTATTGGTTATTCATAGGTATTTGTGAAGGCCTGTTCTGCCTTTTCCCATTTTTCTTTTGGATTTTTTGTTTCTTACTGATTTATAGTTCGTTTTATTTTCTGGATACTAACAATTTGTTATCTATATGTGTTCCACATATTTTCTACTAGTTGTGGCTTGTCTTCACTTTATGTTGTCTTACTAAACAAAATCTTTGAGTGCAATCAAATTAATAATTTTTAATATATTACGCTTTATTGCCTCAAGGTAATAAATGTAACATTGTTTTTTCCTTCTGAAAGTTTGATACATTTGCCTTTTGACCTTTAGTCTCCTGTCAGTACCGTTATTGAGTCTCTTTCCTCAGTAATGTTTTTATGTATGTGTGGGTCTGTTCCGGTGATCATTTGTTCTGTTTCTCTCCTTTTTTCCATGTACTAATGATACATTGTCATGTATGGCTTTATGCTGTCTTATTATCTGGTAGGGCACAGATTCCCCCTGCCCCCCAGAAAACTTTAGGAGTATTTTGTCTGTTCTTGGCCCTTTGTTCCTCCATATAAATTTTAGAATCAGATTGTCAATTTCTTCTAAAAAAAAATAGGATTTTTTTTCTTCTATTAAAATTGCATTAAATCTAAAATTAGGGAGAAGGGACATCTCTCTATTGAGATTAACTATGTATGAGTGTGCTAATTTTTAGATCTTTTTTTGGCATCATTCAATAACATTTTTTCCATAATGATCCTCACTATTTTTTAAATTTATTTATTGATTTTAGAGAGAGAGGAAAGGAGGGGGGGAGACAGAGAGAGAAAGAAAAATCGATTTGTTGTTCCACTTATTGGTGCATTCATTGGTTGATTCTTGTATGTGCCCTGACCAAGGATCAAACTGGCAACCTTGACATATGGGTGGATGCTCTGACCAATTGAGCTACTCAGCCAGGACAGCCTCCGTAAATATCTTGTATGTCTTTAAGAATACATATAAGTACTTACGTCGCTATTTATAAAAGGAATTTTTTAAATTGTGCATTCCATTTATTGGTGGTGCTGTGTCACCTCTGTGTCTAGATTTATAATACTCTGCTTAATCTTGGCTTGGGATTTATTGGGCATCTTAAATTCTAGGGTTAACTTTCTTTAGCTCTGAAACATTTTCAATGAATATCTCTTTAAAATACTGCCTCTTCCCGCTTCCAGTCAAGATGGAGACATAGGTAGACATGCTTTGCTTCCTTGCACAACCATAAGAAGAATCACAACTAACCCTAAAAAAAAAATAACACCCAGAACTGCCAGAAAAGCGAACTATATAGAAGTCCGACAACCAAGGATTTGATTTAAAGAAGCCATATTCATCCAGATGGGTAGGAGGGGCAGAGATGATGAGCTAAGGCACAGAGGATGTGATATGGTGGTGGTGTGGTGGCATCTGGAACAGATGGTGTGGTTGGATATAAATTGGAAGGGGTACCTTGGGAGTGAGTGATTCCAGCCCCAGACCAGACTGCACAACCCGGGGTTCTAGTGCCAGGGAAATAAAGCCTCATAATTCCTGGCTGTAAAAACCAGTGGGGGTTGGGGCAGCAGAAGAAAGTGCCAGTCTCTCAGGAGAGGCCATTTAAGGGGCCTGCACAATCCTAGAACGTATGCAAACCCACACACTACCTACCACGGGGGCAACAGCTAGAAGGGCACCAGTTACATATGGGAAAGGAGCGAAGTGACTGGAAACAGGGTGCATGCTGAGCAAGCCGCCAGCAGCCAGGCCGCAGCATTGTCCTCTCTCTGACCCCTCCTCCACATACAAAAACCACAAAAGGGTGAAGTGGATTGCCCTTTCCTAGCAAATACCTAAGGTTCCACCCCATATAATTTAACAGGTCGGCTAAGACAGGGAGTCAAAGCAGCTCTCCCTAATACATAGAAACAAACACAGGGAGGCTGCCAAATCGAGGAGACAAAGAGATATGGCCCAATGAAAGAACAGAACAAAACCCCAAAGAACTAAGCAAAATGGAGATAGCCAACCTATCAGATGTAGAGTTCAAAACACTGCTGATAAGGATGTTCAGAGAGCTCATTGAATATGGCAAAAACATAAATGAAGACTACACTAAGCGAAATACAAGTCCACAGGGAACCAATAGTGAAGGGAAGGAAGCCAGGGTTCAAATCAATGATTTGGGACATAAGGTAGAAATAAGCAATCAACTAGAATAGAATGAAAAAACAAAAATAGGCAGAAAGTTACCTTCAAAGGAGTTCCCATAAGACTATCAGCTGATTTCTCAAAAGAAACAAGAAGGAGCTGGCAAGAACTATACAAAGTGATGAAAAGCAAGGACCTACAACCAAGATTACTCTATCCCACAAAACTATCACTTAGAATCAAAAGGGCAGATAAAGTGCTTCCCAGATAAGGTCAAGCTCAAGGAGTTCATCATGACCAAGCCCTTATGTCAAATGTTAAAGGGACTTAAGAAAAAGATGATCAGAACTGTGAACATTAAAATGACAACAAACTCACAACTATCAACAACTAAACCTAAAAAACACACAAAGCAAACAACTAGAATAGGAACAGGGTCATAGATATGAAGATCATTTGGAGGGTTGTGAAGGAGGAGAATGGGGGAAAAGGTACAGAGATTAAGAAGAATTATTGGTAGGTAAAAAATAGACAGTAGGATGTTAAGAATATTATAGGACATGGAGAAGCCAAAGAACTTAAATGCATAACCCATGGACATGAACTAATGAGGGGGATTGCTGGAGGGAGGGGGTGTACTGGGCAGAGGGGGGGAAAGGGAAAAATTGGGACAATTGTAGTATAATCAATAAAATATACTTCAAAAAATTCCTGCCTCTTCCCCATTCTCTCTGTTGTCTTTCTGGAGTCCTAGTTAGATATATGCTAGACATTTTCACTATTAAGTTCCATCCATGTGTGCATGTATTTGGTCGATTGATGTTTGAATTGGAATGCTTTTTTGTTTTTCATTTTGATAATTTGATTCCTTTTAAAGCCCACTTGGCTATAAGTCTCTTGCTCCA
The DNA here is from genome assembly GCA_007922815.1 of Macrotus californicus. NCBI lineage: Eukaryota > Metazoa > Chordata > Mammalia > Chiroptera > Phyllostomidae > Macrotus > Macrotus californicus. The sequence continues at coordinate 25,442 of VMDR010011026.1, forward strand.
TACTCATCTCAGAACTTTTCTTTAATTCTGTTAAACACATTCAGTTCTTTTTCTGGTCTAGTTCTTCTGTGATTTTCCTTACTCTTGCTCAGTCAGATACCTTTTTTACTTGTGGATTTTGTGTGTTATTGTAACTGTGAGTTCTTTGAAACTTCACCAGTGGAAAGTTTTTGAGGCATGGGGAGAAGGCGTGTTCCTCTAAAGAAGGATATGTTTGTTCCTGGCTGAGTAGCTAAGAAGCTCATTCAGTTAGAGCATCATCCTGATATGCCAAGGTTACGGGTTTGAACCCTGATCAGGGTACGTATAAGAATCAACCAATGAATGAATAAATAAGTGGAACAACAGACTGATATATTTTTTTTAATTACTTTATTGTTCATTTACAGTCTGCATTTTCCCCCCTCCACACTCCCCCCACCCCAGTAAAGATTTTATTTATTTATTTCTAGAGAGAGGGAGAAAGGGGGGGAGAGAAACATCAATGTGTGGTTGCCTCTCGTGCACCCCCCACCAGGGAACCAGCCTGCAGCCCAGGCATGTGCCATGACTGGGAATTGAACCGGCGACCCTCTGGTTCCCAGCTTGGCACTCAATCCACTGAGCCACACCAGCCAGGGCCTCACAACAACAGACTAATATTTCTCCCTCTCCCCTTAAAATGAATAAATTTTTTAAAAAAGAGGGATATGTTTGCTTCCATCAAGACTCTGAGCTTGCATTGCCACTTGGCAGTTTATGTTCTCAACATGGGTTTTTTAAATTGTTTTTGCTTAAATAAATAATCTGAAATCCACTTGAAAGGCTGGCTTGTGATTACAATTTACAGAGGTGATATTTTCTATGTGGCTGTCCCTTTACATTAGATTTATTTTTGGTTTGCCATTATGCTCATAGGCATTTGGGGTTCCAGATTTATTTTGGAGGGTATCTAATTAGACAGACATTCTCTTCACCTGAATCTAAACTTTGATTCATGTGTCGTGCACTACCTTCAAGAACAGAATTGCGTAGCCACCAGGTTTGACACCTGCCACACAAGGTAAAAACAGATGGAGCGCTTGGCTCTCTCACTGGATTTCAAGCCTTCGGTCTTTAAGAATTTCTATATTCTCAGGTCAAGATAGCTTTTAAAAGGGAGGTTTTAGAGTTGTTCAGGGTATCATGTGCACCATATAGACCATAAGTGGATTTTTTTTTTAATTATCCTGAGTTTGTACACTGTTTTAACTATATAGTAAAGTGTTTCTTCCTTTGTTCTTTTTTTTATTATTATTATTATTATTATTATTATTATTATTATTATTATTTTTAGAGAGGAAAGAGAAAGAAAGAACCATCAATGTGTGCTTGCCTCTCACACACCCCCTACTGGGGAACCTGGCCCACAACCCAGGCATGTGCCGACTGGGAATTGAACTGGCGACCCTTTGGTTTGCAGGCTGGCACTCAATCCACTGATCCACACCAGCCAGGGCTTCCTTTGTTCTTTATAAAAATTTTTTTAACTTTGTCTAAAACTTACAGGAATTTTTGTTGGACTTGCTCTGAATTTATTAACATTTGGATAGCTTGAAATATTCAAAGTAATCTTTCCAGGAACATGGTGTGTATCTAGTGTCCTGTGATAGAATTTTACACCCCTCCATGAACATTTGTGAGATCTTAAGAGTGGTATCTTGTTCTGTTAGGGTTTGTGATTGATTTTTGCGGATGTGGAGAAACTCTGGGTTGGTTTGTTTTATGCTGCTCTTGTTTCTGAAAATTTTATTGAATGGTCTTAGTTGATCTAATGCCTTTTTGCTTCCTTTGGGTTTTCTAGATAAATATAAATAAAGGCAACTGGGTACTTCAGTTCTTAAACCTATCAGATCATTGTCTTAATGAATTACCCAGCACCTCTGGTAGTATTTTGCACAGTAATGGTGACAGAGTAGGTGTTCTCATTTGTTCAAGAAACCTCTTAACTTTCCATTTGTTATGTTTTTGTTATAATAGTCTTTTACTGTCTGCGTCTTTTACAGTGTTTGTTCTGTCTAGTGTAGATACTCAATAGATGTTTGCTGGAACAATTTAATGGGATACTGTTTTGCTGCAGATTAAAGCCTAAAAGAAACTAGCTTTAGTTACTTCTTGTGAGGAGGTTAAGTTTTAATATTTGTGAATAACTAGAAAGGAATTGGTAAGAGGAGCAGAACAACATGCTTAGGTTGGGATGGAGGGGGAGCAAAGATAATGTTTTTAAGGCAGAGTGTAGGGAGGAAAGTTTGTTGTTTCATGTAAATAATTAAAACTCATCCTGTATTCTTGCTATTCAGTTGTCATAATTATTCTCTTGGCTCCCTGGAAACTAGAGACAAATGAATAAAGGTGGTGTTTGTGACTACCTCATTCCTAAAAAGTCCAAATTGCTTTCTTCTTCTGCTTGCTCTCTCTACTATTGTAAGTCTGCCATCTTTTTTCCCCTAGATAACCGAGGAGATGATGGAGCAGGCAAATGATAAAAAAGTGGCTGCCATTGATGCCCTAAATGATGGTGAGTGATTTTTACTCTTTGCTGCATTTCTGAGATTCTGGATATTCTCTTCTCTACTGCAGTAACTGTTAAAATAGTGGGAAAGGGAAAGGGAACTTAGATTTATTGAATGTTTTATACTGGAGAAGTATGTATCCTATTTTCTACCCATCCCTTCCCCATTTATAAAGAGGCTGATGTCACTCAAGTATCAATTACCTTGCCTTGGGACACATACATATCCTGATGTGACTCTACTTTCCTTAAATCTTTCTCCACTGAGGAGAGTCTTTAAAAATGTGGAAAGTGGGGAGTGGGGAAAGGAGGAAGAGGCCAAAGCAGGGCAGGGGATAACTGGGGCCAGGAAGAGACTTGACTTTGGCCAATGGGCACACGCACTATTCAGATGATGTTTTGTTGAGTTGTACGCTTGAAACTTGTATGTCACCACAGTAAGCTCGAGTGAATGAATGAATGTGTATATGTCATTGATTCAGCTTGGGGACATTATTGTTTACCTTTTTAAGAAATCCTCTCTTGTTCTTATCATCTCTTAATATTCCAGGAAGCCTCTTTTTCTCTAAAGAATAAAGGTCACATAGAACGCTCTCTGGTATGGCTCATTTGGTTGGAGCTGAGGTGGTGGATTTAGTCCCCGGTTGGGGCATGTATGGGAGGCAACCAATTGATGTTTTCCTCTCCCTCCCCCCTGCCCCGTACCCTCCCTCTCTCTAAAATAAATATTTTTTTAAATTCAAAACCTTTTATTTTTTTAAAGATTTTATGTATTTATTTTTAGAGAGAAGGGAAAGGAGGAAGAAAGGGAGGGGAATGTCAATGTGTGGTTGGCTTTCAAGCACCCTCCACTCAGGGCCTGGTCCCCAGTCATGTGTCCTGAGTGAGAATCAAACCAGCAACCCCTTGGTTTGCGGGCTGACACTCAATCCACTGAGCCACACCAGCCAGGACTGGTTTTCTTGAATTTTTATACCATTTCTGTAAATTCAGATAATAAATTTTCATAAGCCCTGTGAATTAAGTAGGAATACTTCTTTCGTTAAATTTAATTTTATCCTTATAACTTATCTCAATAAAATAAAATTAAATTAATGGAATAAAATTGATTTAATCTTTAAATTTTATCCATTTACTTTTTTTCAATTCAAGTTAATGTGAGTCCTAAGAGTATTGTATTGTCTCTGTCTTGAGTGGTTTACAGTAGAGGCTTGATAAAGGTTTGCTTTGAAGAGCCAGTGTTGTATATTAGTTTAGAGACTAGTCTTTTTTTTCTGGTCTGAATAAAGAATGTGAAAGACTAAGTGGACGAAAGATCAACAGTTTTTCTTAATATTTTTATTCTCTGACTATTTCTTAGTAACTTTTGTTTCACTTTAGGTGAATTACAGAAAGCCATCGACTTGTTCACAGATGCCATCAAGCTGAATCCTCGCTTGGCCATTCTATATGCCAAG
>VMDR010011027.1:0-29415 GCA_007922815.1 Macrotus californicus
CAAAGAACTTATATATATGACCCATGGACATGAACTAAAGAAGGGGAATGTGGGTGGGAGGGGGTGTGCAGGACGGAGGGGAATAAAGGGGAGAAAATGGGACAACTGTAATAGCATAATCAATAAAATATATTTAAAAAATAATTACAAAAAAAGATATTTTGAGAGAGAGATCATATTCACATAACTTTTATTACGATATGGTATTATAATTGTTCTATTTTATTATTGTTAATCTTTTACTGTGCCTAATTAATAGGTTAAACTTTATCATAGGTATGTGTGTATAAGAAAAGGAGTAATACAGTGTTTGGTACTATCTGCAGTTTCAGGCATCCACTGGGGTTCTTGGAATATATCCCTGTCGATGAGGGAGCTATATCCGTGGATAAGAGGGGGCTGCTGTACTCTTTTACACGAAGACACTGTTGTGGCTGTGATTGATGTTGCCCACGGTCATTAGAAAACTCTCTTGGGCCTCAGTTTCCTCATTTGTAAAACTTGGTATATTTCTTTAAAGACAACACAGATTCTTTGGGGACAGTAACATGCGGAAATCCTTTAGAAGGGTGTGCTTGTGTGTCTGTGTGTAATGTCCACAAAATGCCTAAATCTTGTGGGCGCGTATTTTTCCCCAATAATATCAATAGTTTTTTCTTCATCCATTTTTTTCCCAAGCAGCTGGTAATTAGTCAAATTTACTGATTTAATTTTATTTCTTTGCTTTTTCCCATTTTTACCGTTGTCGCGTTTGGGTTGCAGGAAGAACTACAAGGCAGGAATGTACTTCATCAGAATCTAATCAGGTGAATGGGGAAGGTTGCTTTAGGCAAGGTACGGTGCCAAGTTTTCTGTAGGAAAAAAGCTGGTGATGGGTGAATCTCAGGCCTTTCCAGAAATGATCCTGGATTATAGCATTTACAGGCCACTGTAAGGGATTTACACAATACGTGTATATTATATAACAGCCAGCAGAGTCTGTGGCAAGCACCCTGTAATCAAATGCATGAATATTTCTTCAGTGAAATATGTAAGGACTATAAATAGCTTCACAGCCATTCAGGTCAGGTTTGCAGACAAATGAGTTAAAAAAAGAAAAAAACTTCAGTTTTAGGAATACTTCGTGTTTTGTAATTGTAGATTAAAGACTTTGCATGGTTTTCAGTAAACTGTGCAAGTATCTTTTGGGTTTAAATCCTGAAATATTAAAAAATAGAAGAGAAGTCAGGGGTTTAGGGGTCACCTTGTCTAATCATTTTTCTTTTTTAAAGAATTTTTTATTGTTCTTCTATAACAGTTGTCCCAGTTTTCCCCCGTTGCTCTCCCCTGCCTCCCCCCTCCAACTCCCACAGTCAATCCCCACCCTGTTGTCCATGTCCGTGGGTTCTAATCATTTTTACCAGCTAGGAAATAACAATATGAAGTAGGCACTTAGGGTGTCAGCCCTGCATTATCTGATTTAGTCCTGCTTGATCATCACATTAACAAACATCAGTACTAATCTCTAATAAAGGACCATATCCAGATAATACTCACACAAGATTGGCTGCTAAATAACAGGAGTAATGGCAAGTTCTCCAATGAGACAGAAGTCTAGACTTTGCGGGTTTCCCCCAAAGAGCCAGTCCAGTCAGTAGACAATAGTTGGCTCCTTAGTCTGAATGATTTGTCACCACAGAGGTTTGATTGATTCACAAAAAGTAGTTTTCCATGAGTACTCCATTAAAAGATATTTTCCAGCTGGACATACTGTTTAGCTTCACTAGTCTTTTATTATCTATTAGCAACTCTGTTTATAATAATAACTGGCCTTTATTAAGTCCCTGCTATGCACTGGAAACATTATCACTTCTAATCCTCACAACACTCAAGGTGGATATTATCACTGCCATTAATAGATTAAGAAAACTGAGGTTCTGATAAGCTAAATATATTGCTCAGACTGCATGGAAGAGATATTACTGAGATTTTAATAGGGGCTTTCTGGTATAGCCTTGAGGTTTCACTTTAAGAAAAGTACTCTACAGAAATCTAAACATAAACTTAGATAAATTAGAAATGTATTTATGTTATGAAGTAATACTTTACAAATAAATTTTCTTAAATAGCAGGATCTCTTTAAATTACAATTTCCTGGCACATATTACTTACTGGCCATTGTTACTTGATGGAGAGTCTGGGAGAACTACTGCCAAGTGCTGATCAATCAGAAATAAGGATAAAGAATTCTGCAATAAAAAAATAAATCATGGGCAAATACAACTGCATATACTCCATTTTCCATAAATACATGTATACTAGAAGTGCACTGACTTGGACTGAAAGGTGTTCTTGCCTAGGTAGTTAGGGAAGATATTTTAGAAGTCTTGCTTTAAAAGACACCTGAAAGATACTGTGAGAGTGAGTAAACTGAATTGAAAACTGGAGATAAGATTTTTTTTTAAAGATTTTATTTATTTACTTTTAGAGAGAGAGGAGGGGAGGGAGAAAGAGAGGGAGAGAAACATCAATGTGTGGTTGCCTCTCATGTGGCCCCTACTGGGGACCTGGCCCGCAACCCAGGCATGTGCCCTAACTGGGAATCGAACCAGTGACCCTTTGGTTCGCAGGCTGATGCTCAATCCACCAAGCCACACCAGCCAGGGCAAGATTCTTATTTATAAATGAGTAAACCAGCTAAATAGATTATACTACAAGTAAAGAGTTGCTGCTAAAACCCACCTAAAAATGTTGTCACAGTTATTTTTACACTATTAGGGTCTTCAAACTTGAAGACCTCCTTCCCCCCTTTTAATTAGTTCTATTTCAGACACTGTGCATGGAATACCCAAGTACTACTCAAGAGGTACGTTGATCAGAGAGCCACAGAAGGTGACTTAACATCACAGAGTGTAATAAAGTATTCGTGGAGAAGATGGGTTAAAATCCATACAAGCATATTTTCAATAAGCAAATATTAGCTTTCTTGTGGAGGAAGCTTCTTTAGAATGAGTAAGTGGCAAGAAGAGATGAAAATGATGTGAACGGAAATTGAAAAATAAGCCTCTGCTTCTATGATTAGGTAAGAAGGCACCTGCATGATTAAATAAGGACTTACCACTGAGACATTAAACTGATTCATTAAAATAATTTTCCAGCTTTAATTTTTCACCTTCATCCATCCCTTTTGTTTTGTGTCATTGCTTTTCAAGTCTAAGCATTTGTTTTTGTCATCCTATTCATCTTACATGACTCCCCTTTCTTCTTTTTTACAGATTTGTCTGACATTTTGATCACTCTATACCTACAAGATACTTGAGTAAAGTGTCTTCCTTTCATAACAATAACAAAGACAATAATAATAGCATCTGCCATTGCGGGCTTCCTTTTGGCCACTGTGTGCTAAGTGCTGTCTATGATTTGTTTTCATTTAGTCCTCCAACAAGGAGGAAACTGAGAGTATGGGGTTTGTTGAAGGTCGTACAGATCTAAACGGTAGAGCCAGGGTCTGCCTGACTTCAGAGTCTGCTCTGAACCATTTCGTAGCACCAGCCGCCCCTCTGCGTGAGGCACCCTTGGTGGTGGTAGGGTTGTAGTCTGAGGCTGCAGTCCCGAGGCCACCCCTCGTGTGGGGAAAGGGAGGCCTCTCCAAGAGACTTCAGGGCTCTGTCATCTGAGAACTGGGCTATGACTGTTCGGTCTATCTACTTACATATAGCCTTTAATTACTGATTATTCTTAGAGATCTTTGGAGGAGTAGCTAGACAGCTATTATTTCAAATCTCAAAGTTAGGTATGTCGAGAGAGAACTTGTCAAGGGTTAACTTGCCAGGGGAATGGAATTGGAGGGTATTGGGCTCTGTGGGAGAGAGAAAAATAAGTCAGATTGGGTCGTTGTCCTCACTCTGGGCTTCCTAGTCTCAGAGCTAGAGCTCTTGGTCTACCCCACTCTGCCCAGTGGTGTTTTAATCCACCACTAATCTCTGCCCCAGAGGAACTGTGTCATCCATATTTACTTTAGTGCACCTTAGGGCTGTCCCTGGAAGTCAAACTACGTGCTAAATTGAGGTCCATGTTTCTACAAAGGCCAGAAGAAAAAGCAACAAAGCAAACAACTTATTCTATTAAATCTGATTTTAATTCTCCTTAAAAAACAAAGCAACTGGCATGATATTTTGGCAGCTTTTTGACAGTTCCCACATTTGATTTGATGAGATGTGTGCCCCTATTTGAGTTTTGTCCAAAAGAGGGCAGACAGATGGAAGGCTTTCACAAAAGGGAGAAAAAAATCCTGGTTAGAGTAAGCCTGGAATTCCTAATTTGCTTTTAATTCTTTTTCTTTTAAAAAAGCCATAAATAGGTCTTAACAGATGGGCTAACACTTGAGTTAGAAGCGTCCTTTGAAAAATTACAAGCAATGAATGCCTTTTACAGATGTGGAGAGTTCAAACACATGCAAATCATGACAAAGCGCACAGGGTGAGGGGGGAGAAACAGAAACTTTGTGTACAACAATCTGCTTGCTGTGGCCCTTCAGCTTAGCTTTTCAAACTGAGTCAGGACCCATTAAGAGGTCATGAAATCAATTTAATAGGTTGGGACCAGAATTAGAAACAAAAGGTGGTGGTGGAAACAGGACAGGAAATATTCGGAGTGTACCATGTGTAGTAAGGATAAATGCTGTTTCATGATGGTTGGTTTCTGTTACACACTGTTTACTGGGTTATGATGTATGTTTTATTATAGGTCATGGTTTAAAAACATTGTTTTAAAGATGCTGGTCTGGCAGATAACTAATGCAACTGTGTCTCAACATAACGCCATCATGAATAACTAAGCTTTCTTATGTTCTATGTAGTATTAACACTTGAATTGTGCTTCGGAATACACCAAACGTAGTTGAGGAAATCCTAGTTGGCTTGGGCAGAGTTGGACAGGGGTGCCCTGTAAAAATGTCCTACCTGACAGACATCCCTGGAAAGGATGCTTGGGGCAGACTCAGAAGCCTTGTGCCTGCTGGAATGAGGTAAACACCAGAGAGTGGGTGATCAATTGCCTTTCTTTTATAGACCCAACTCAAAGAGATACTATAATCAGATCAGTGAGGATGGTATGATTAGGTGTATAATAATAAGAGAAATAAGAGACCCAGAGCTAAGCACGGAAGAGAACAAAGAAGTGACAGCTGTTTCCCTGTAAACAATTCTTAATGAAAAAATAATAATAGTGGTAATCTAACATTTATTGAGCACTTAAGATATACTACTACTGTTTTCCATGGATTAGCTAGTAAAAATTCTAGGTGTCACTCCCTACTACCATTCTACAGATGAGGATATACACAGTTATTAATGGTGGAACTAGAGCTTGGGTTTAATTTAGCCTCCAAAACTTGAGTCTTTCCCAATCTCTATACCAGGTTGGTTGCCTTGATTTACTACATCCATGGCCTAGGCTTTAAAATGTTCTCTTCTACCACAATAGATAACAATTCTTCTTGCTTGAGTCCTTTCTTATTTTTGACCATTTTCCACATCTAGTCCATTAGCTCTCTGTTCAACATATGGGATATACCATATCCATCTACTTCTCTCCATTTCCATTGCTTTCACCCTGATCCAAGCCACATCATCTCTCATGTTAGGCTATAGAGTACTCTCCTGTCTAGTCTCCTGTCTGTCATTCATGCTGCTGTACGATCCATTCTCCACATGGTAGCAGGAGGAATCTTTTAAAAACATAAATCAAATAATATCAGTCTTTTGCCCAAAAGCTTCCACTTGTTTTCTTTTGAACTTGGAATAAAATCTAAACTTCTGAGAATGCCCAGACCTACATAGACTGGCCCCTGTCTACTTCTCCAGCCTCATCACCTACTGTCCTAGCTTGGCTCATTCGTGACTCAGCCTCAGACCTTGTATCTGCTCTTCTCTTTGCCTGGATAGTGCTTTGCCAAAATCTCAGCAATGCTGACTCTTTCCTGCCCAAGACTTTTTGGTGCTATGTAGATAGGGTGTGTTCCCTGACCCACCCACCTCATGACCACCCTCTCAGACCCCCTGTATCAGTTGCCTCATGTTTACTTTCTTTGTAGCACTTTCTGAAGATACTTTGTTTATTTGTTAGTATCTCACAAGCTAGGTGCCAAAGCACTGGAACTTGGTGTTGTCCTTGACAAACCTGCAATAGCAGACACTCAGAAATGTCTGTGAATGAATGAATGAATTTGTTCTAGGATTTCCCAAAGGCCCGCATTCTGAGGGCACCAAGCCTAGTACAAATCGAGTGAAGCTAGAATGTTCTCCTGCTTCTGCTAATTGGATATGACATTTGAAGACCGAGGTTCTGTCTGAGTGTAGCTTCCTCCATTCCCCTTCCTCACAGGGCTTACTGCTGTCACTCTGACAGACTGGAAAGTCTCTTAATGTGATATCAGGACACCAGAGTTCTATGACCTCTTTGAATCTTGATTTCTTTATCTGTAAAATAAAGATAAGAAAAAATCTACCTAGTAGGGATATTTTGAGGATTAAATAAGAGAACAGGTATGAAAAACAAATATTTTCTATTGTGTTTACTTGTCTTTTAAGGTACTTTGGAGAAATGAGGAGTGGATGTGGATGTGCTTTGTTAATTCCAAACTCAGGAAGGAGCCTTCCATTTGAGCATCATCCTTCAGGCCTCATTTTCCTTTATCCCCACATCCAATCATCTACCAGGTTCTATCAATATGTCCTCATCTCTATAAAGAAGGGACACCTTCACTTAACCCCCCCATATCATTTGCCGTCTGTTGAAGGACCCAATATTTCATTAGATGAATTAACATGCCTGGAGTTCAGAGATATTTTTAAAATATTAGTTTCCTTTCTTTTTCTATGGAAAATTCATTTGTAGCTTTCCCCAAGACACCTGGCTTTTAGGAGACCACACCAGGGTCTCCTAAGCTGTGAAGTTCAGGGTGCTTTCATAGGGCTGTCAGCCCTCAATTGCGTAGACAGAGTGAAGGAACAAATCCTCCCGCAGTTCTTCCTCCTCAACCTCCCCCCTTCCTGCACCCCTCACCCCCGCCCCCGCTATGATTGAAGTAGTTACTGAAACCTGATACCATTCCACCTGGACACCTCAGCAGACTTATTTTACCCCTAACTTCTAACTGGCTAAAGAGACCATATGCTTTTACCAAATGAATCTTACATGCTGAGTGGTTTTATCCAGGAAGACACTTATATTTTCACTTGGTTGCCTGGTACTTTTTCCTGGTAATAAACCTCCTTAGTTTATTATTATTTTTTAATAAACTTCCTTTCCCTTTTTTTCCTTCCTTTCCCTTCTAATTATTTACCACCTAGACTCCTGTAATGGCCACTAAGTGATTTCCTTGCCTTTAATCTCACACCCCTTCAGTCTCACTTGCTGTTGCTGTTATCACCTCATCCCCTTAGGTCTGTCCCCTGACTTTCACAGTGACAATCAGGTAATCTGGGAAACAAATTAAAGCCAGAGCTGGTGAGGTGTGACTCTTACCTTTTTTATTTATCTCAGAGGAGTTACTTTAAGTTTGCTAACTGTGGACCAAATGAGAGGTATCACCCAATGGACCAATTCCAGCTCTGACTGTACTAGATTGCTGGTTAACCCGGGCAGTTCACACCATGTCTCTCTGAGCCTTAGTGTGCTCATTTGAAACCATGAAAATCATAATGGTTGAAATTTCTTTTGTATTTGCTATGTGCCAGGCCCTGCTTTAAGTGCCCTGCTTTACATGGATCAACTTCTCCCAATAACCCTTTTAGGTAAATACTACTATGTATTGTCTGCACTTTGCAGATTAGAAAAATGAGGCACAGAGAAGTTAAGGAACTGGTCCAAAGGTGAGCAGCTAGGAATTGTTGGGACTTCCATTCATATCCAGGTGGTGGCTCCAAAGTCTCCACTTGGAAGCTGCAAAAGGAGTTGAATTAGATGAGCTGGGGTCTCTCCTGCTCTAAAAATACCTTAAGTTCACATGTCAGAGAAGTCTGCTGGTTTCCCCAACAAAAACAAAGGGCAGGAACAGAGCTATGTTAAGGTATGACACTGCAGCCAGTAAAGTTCATCCTCAGGCAGGAAACATCGTCTAAATATAGAACCTCCCTGAACATTGGAAGGTCTGACTAAATTGGGTTAGTTGCCAGGCGAGGTGCTTGAGGCAGAGCAAGCTGAAAGGTGTGCCAGCTGCGCAGTAGCACTGTGTAACAATGTAGGGCAAGATTTCTCCCTGAGCTCTGCCCTGCTTGCATCATTGCGTTCATTTCGCGTCCTTTTCAGGGATTATATAATGCTGATTAAGGTAGATTATGAATCAATCTGCCTTGTAGAGAAACCAGAGCACTTTGCCAAACCCTACTCTACCAGATGACAATTTCCTGCCTTTAGGTTGAGTCTCCTTGCTTTTGTTTATCCAAGGCCAGCTCTGGTATGTGTCTGATCCATGCACAGCTGGACTGTCTTTGAGCGTGTGCAGCTTCCAACCATGTTAACTTTCTCCCTGGCATGCTCTTGAAAAACATCTAGGCCCTTCAAATGCTGTTGTGGGTCGAACTGTGTCCCCCCAAAAGATGTTCAAACCTTTTCTTCTCAGTACCCGTGCAAATGGCTTTATGTGGAAAGAGGTTCTTTTCATATGTAATCAAGTTATGATGAGGACATCCTGGATTCAGATGGGCCCTAATCCAATAACTGGTGTCCAGTTATAAGAAAAGGAAATTTGGACACAAACACACAGACACATATGGAGAAAGCCATGTGGCAATGGAGGAAGAGATTGGAATGAGACTTCTATAAGCCAAGGAAAGCTAAGAATTGCAGGCAAACACCAGAACCTGGCAAGAGCCAGGTAAGATTCTTCCCTAGAGCCTTCATAGGGAGCATGGCCCTGCTGACACCTTGATTTCAAACTTAGAGCCTCCAAAACTGTGAGACAGTTCATTCCTGTTGTGTTAAACCACTGAATTTGTAATAGTTATGGCAGCCCTAGGAAACCAAGAGAGCTGCTTCTCTCGATCTTTTGCCAGAGACATTTGAGAGCCTTCATACACATAATTACATTAACCCATACAACATCCATCGGACTGTGTGGAAGGAGGAATACCATGAAAATAGAGCTAGAACACAGGCATAAAGACCTGAGATATATCTCTGGCCCTGCTACTAACTAGTTCTGATTAGGGGGAAACTCAGTTAACTTTTAGGGTTTTTTTAAATTAAAACAATGGGACTATGGTAAAAATACTGCCCTATCTGCTTCATAAAGTTGTTATGCACATCGGCAAGGATTTACATTTACATAGCACTAGAATATTTACAAAGCACATCCAGGTAAAAACATTATCTTACTTCTTCTTTCCACCCTACAAAGTGGATGTTGTCTTGACCTAATGTGCTGATCAATACAAAATTTAGGGAAGCTATTTACGTGCCAAAGGCATCCCAGCTGTTAAGTACTAGGGAGAGGACGGTTCTGTTCTCCAGGCTGTATGTTCTACTTTACAGTACTTAGGAAAACACTTGGTTCACAGTAAATGGTCAATGTGCATTTGTTGAAAGAATGAAACTTTGTGAAATGAATGAACCTTTGTTGGATATTTACCAAGTTTTAGGCATAGGTCTAGGTACAGACATACAGCAATGACAAAACAGACCAAGTTCCTGTTTGGGTACAGCTTACATTCTAGTGTGGGAAATAGTAAAGAAACAAATTTCTGTCTTGACATGGAATTACTGTGGAGAAAATTAAACAGGGTGGTGGGGATAGGGATGGAGGTGGAAGAGTGGAGAGGGAGGATGTTATCTTATATACAGTCTTCAGGAAAGGCCTGTCTGATAAGGTAATCTTTGAGCAGGGCTGTGAAGGAAGTAATAGGTATCTAGGGAATGATTATTTCAGGCCAAGAAAATAGCAAATAAAAAGCAATCCCAAGTAGTTTGCTTGGTATCTTCAAAAAACAGCAAGGAAGCCAGTATGAGAGAAGAGTGGTTTGTAGGTCAGCAAGTTTTGGGAAGCCTGGTCATGTGACCTTGTAGACCAGTGACAGGAGTGTTTGGCTTTTACTCGGGGATAGACAGCCTTTGGAGAGTTTTACAAGAGGATTTAATCATCCTTCTGCACAATGGCTGATGTAACTATGTTTTAAAAGGGCTATGTTTAAAAGGCTGCTTTAAAAGGATCATGATGGTTGCTGCATGGCGACCAGATGGATGGGAAAGCAAGAGTGGAAGTGGTAAACCAAGGTTGTTTTAATAATACAGGCAAGAGGTGGAGGTAGTAAGAAAAGTCAGATTCAGAATTTTGAAAGTAGAAATAACAGGATTTTATTATTGATTAGATGTGGAGTATGGGGGAAAATGATGTGTCAGGGGTGACTTCAAGGTGTTTAATATGAGTGACTGGAAGAACGATTTAAGAGTTATTAAAATGGTGAATTCTGAAGCAGGTTTGGGGGCAGAGTAGGAAAACCAGTTTAGTTAATAAAAGACTCACTGTAGACTTCCAAGTAGAGATGTTGTGCACACAAATGAACGTACAAGTGGAGTTTAGGAAAAAGGTTCAGAGACAAAGATCTTGGGGATTGTTAGCATATAGAAAGTATTTAAGTGTATAAGATTGGATGAAATCACCTTGGGATTGAGTATAAATAAAGAATAGGTTCAGAGTTTGAGCCCTTGGGTATTTATCCTTTTAGGGATCAGGAACACGAGAAGTAATAGAAGAAGAGATTGAGAAGAAACAGCCAGTGAGATAGGAGGAAAAAAACCAAAGGGAGTGGTTATATGGAAGCTGAGGGAAGATGCCCTTCCAAGGATGTTTCAAAACTTACTACACAAGAGAGAGAAGGACAATTGCTAAAGCAATAAACTTAGTTCACACACTGCAAACTGGTTGAGTTAGGTGAGTTAGGTGAGTTCAAATAGTTTCCATTTAATATGACAATTTGGAAGTCATTAATAAATAACTTGACAAAACGCACTTTAGGTGTAGGTGGGACAAAATCCTGATTACAATAGATTCGGGGGGAAAATATTAGGAAAGGAAGTAGAGACAGAAAATGTAGACCCCTTGGAAGACTTTTGTTGTAAAGGGGGCCAAAAAATAGTGAGGTAGTTGGAGAGTAATTTGATATCAAGGAATAGGGAGGTTTGTTTGCTTGCTTATTAAAAAGGGAAATATTAGCACATGTTAATGGTCATGTCCCCATAAAAGGGACAGCACCATATAGAGTAGAGAAGGGAGAGTTGCTGGTGAGGACCTGAGTCCATGGGGAAGATGAGGTCCACTGAGCAAGGGAGAGGGTAGCTTTGGAAAGGAGCACGAGCAATTCATTGTCATAGGCAGAATGAAATGGAATATATGGGTACAGACACAAGTGACAGTGCGTGGAATTTTTCTCTGAATGCTTCTCTTTCCTCAGCAGTGTACAAAGTGAGGCCATCGGCTGAGGGTGAGGAGCTGGAAGAGATGGAATTGTGAGGAGGTGTAATGTCCAGGAGAGTAGAAGAGCGAATGCACTGAAGACATGTAGTGGTAAGATTTCCAAGTAGCACTATATAAAAATGTAAGGGATTATTTAGATGAGTAGAAACCAAAGGATATAGAATTTTATACATTTGCCAACAACCCACCCATGGAAGTCTTGTTGGAGGCATTGGGATACAAGGAACTACCCTTACCTCCAGGAATTTAAAATCAAGTGTAAAAGATAAATAATAAACACATGAACGACTCAAACAATAATTTAATACAATAGAAGAGATTTATGTGACAGGGAGGCATATTAAATTGCTGAATAGGTTCAAGGAGTTCAGAGAAGGGAGAGAGGTGATTTAGAAGGGATATGATGGTTGAGCCTAGTAGAATAGATAATTGAGAGAGGGGCAAGTGAAGATAAAGGCAATAATGGGAACAAACACTAAAGCCTGGATGGAAAGTGGCAGAGGAATATCATCACCAAGTAGAATTGCCGGATAAAATATAGGATGCCCAGTTAAATTTGAATTTCAGATAAAACAGCAAATAACATTTTAGTATAAATATGTCCCATGCATATTTATCTGAAATCAAAATTAACTATGTGCCCTATGGTTTTATTTGATAAATCTGGCAACCTTATCACCAAGGTTAAAGGAAACCAAAAGAATGTTAGTTATACCAAGGGAAAAAAGAGTTAGATAGAATGTAAAGATAGAATGTAAAAGGTGCTCAGTGGTAGCAGATGCTTCAGTAAACCTGTGGGAATGACATTCTGTCATTAGGTCACTATTAGTGACATCTGACACAGCAGTGAAGGTAGAGGCCCAACACAACAGTTATGTACCACTCAGTAAAGAGGTATGATGATAATAAGAAGAGAAATATGTAATTGAAAGTCAAATATGGAGATACACCCCAGCCTCTGAACTCACAGCCACTAAGATACTGTATAGGCATTTAGATAATGTGTGAACCACAAAGATCCTGTCTTCTAGACCCTCTATAAATGCCAGGGATTGGCTCACTGGTGAGGTCACAGCTAAGCTGGCCTGGTCCTCTAGGGCTCAAGCATCTTCTTCTGTGGATCTAGATAAGGGAAGGAAACACATTATCACAAGTAAAATATGAGGGGAGGAAAAAAGAAACCCTACTGCTGGCAAAAAGTTTATTTTAATTGAATATATTCCCAGATGGAAATAAGGTTGTGAACTTCAGTTTATAAATCACTGACTAGAACACACTCTTTTTCCAGGAGGCTTGTCCTATCCTGGATTTTATTTCATTATAATAGGGTAAAAGAAAGCATCAAAGAAATTCCACGAGAGTTAAGCTCTGATGTGAAAGAGGGGATAGCAGAATTGTTCCTGGCTGGCCACAAGAGGCAAGGACTTGGTCGCTGAGGGCAGCAAGTCCACAGGCTGGGAACAGTGAGTGGATAGAAGTGTTAGAATGACAGCGATACATGCTTCTCCCGCACGCTTCTCCTTAGGCACCTCAAGGTCCTATCATATCATTATAGAATATTTATTGCTGAAATACCTGGCCCCACGAAGAAAAGGTGGCATCATTTGGAAGGAGGTTTTTAAAAAATGAGGGTTAACAGAGTGACCTTTGACAATAACTGCTAATGGA
Source organism: Macrotus californicus (assembly GCA_007922815.1). Taxonomy (NCBI): domain Eukaryota; kingdom Metazoa; phylum Chordata; class Mammalia; order Chiroptera; family Phyllostomidae; genus Macrotus; species Macrotus californicus. The sequence continues at coordinate 13,121 of VMDR010011027.1, forward strand.
TTAGGGTCAGGGACAGCTCGGTGCTCACAAACCTTAAACATGCCATCTATCTTTCTCCCTGAATGGAGTGTTCATCTTGCCAGTTCCCATGGTTAATTTGATTGTTAACTCTGTCTATTTATAGCAGCAAACACTTCATTGGCACGTAGCAAATGCTGATTATTAATTAGGGACCTCTACTGACTAAGGGTGGAACGAAATGTAATTATTCAAATTAGGGTTAGACCAAGGTCCGATGACCTCACAGGCAACATTCTGATTTTGCAAGCACTACTTTCTATAAACAGCCTCTCTGCAAGATGTAGAGATTCCAATGTTCAGGAGCCTTGAGGTGAATAGTGAGTGATTCTCAGTTAGACGTCTCCTAGCATCCTTAAAAGGATTGCCTCCTCTGCTATAAATGTACCTATGCACCTGCCAGCTCATGACTCAAAATCAGCCTTACCCAGTAAATCATTATACAAAGTAGTTATGGATGTAGAATTTTAATAGCAAATCAATGAAAGTTAATTTTCATGGAAGCTATTAGAGAGAGTGTTCACCAAGCCTTTCTTTTACCATATATCATAATACTTTATACTCTGGGAGAAAAACTAAGATCTTTTGTAGGTGATTTTAAAAAAAGACAGACTTCGGAATGATTTAACCCTCTCTACTCTATTTGACCTATTGTCCTCCCCAAGATTTACCATTTAGGCCCTAGTGGGGAATAAGGGTACCCTCAGCGTGGGTAAAGCGGAGGAAGAAAACTTGAGTTCTCTGGGAACTTTGCAGCTGCTCTGAAGGGAGGGGCTTCCTTTAAGCACTGATTGAGGATTCAAGTGAGACCAGCATTTCCTGGGCCCCCCGTGTCCCCTGTCCCTTGGGTTAGACATATGTTACTCTAAGCTCCTGCTATGTTTGGGCTTCACAGCTCTTCAAGTGAAAGTGTGCTAACCAAGTGAAAGTGAGCTTTCCTTTACTTCACAGAATCAGATACTTGATACTTGACGGTATTTCCTTTTTCGTATGCATGTCCTGAGAGATCTGGAAAGTGCTTTTAACTTTTTGGTGGAACAAGGAGGGGAATAGATGCTTTCATTGTATTGCCGTTTGCTTGGTGCTGGTCTCAGGTAGGGAACGCGCAATTCCAAGTAACAGAAATCCTCTCAAACAAGCTTGCGCACAAGTGGTGGATCTATTAAGTAGGTATAGCAGTATCTCCCAAGGGCAGGATATTCAGCTGGGTATCACAAGGATCCACACTAGGACTTGGGGAGCTTCTCACTCCTGGGGACTGCCAGTCACCTTGTCTCTGTTGCTCCCAGATTATCTGCTGCTTCTGTTTCCCCTGCATACTTTCTCTTAGCTTGTATGTGGCTCATTATAGATGCTCTTAAATGGTATCCTCAGTCTCTGAGTTTTAGGATGTTCTCAGTCCAGAGCCCATAAATATCTGACTTAATTCCATTGCTTTCTTTTTTAATATACAAACTAGGGTAAAAGTAGGTTTACAGTTATGAGTACACAAAACAGTGTTTATTCTTGTATTATTAGTTATTAATTATTGTATTATTCCCATACTAATAACTGTAAACCTACTTTTGCCCCACCCTGCACTATTTTTTTAATTGAGATATTTCACATATTGTACGATGCACCATCTTAGGCTGTACACTTCAGTGACTTTTAATATATTTATCATAGTGTCCATCCATCACCATCTAATTCCATCACATTAGAAGAAACCCTATATCTATTAGCAACTGGTCCCAATTGTCCCTTCCCCTCTTCCCTGGCAACCACTAATCTACTTTCTGTTTCTATAGACTTACCTATTATAGACATTTTATATAAATGCAATCATATAATATATGTTTTGGGGGATCTGGCTTTTTTCACTTAGCACAATGCTTTCAAGGTTCATCCATGTTGTAGCATGTAACAGCACTTCATTACTTTTTGCGGCTAAATTATATTCTAGTTTCTGGATATACCACATTTTGTTTATACATCCACTAGCTGGTGGACATTTGGGTTGTTTCTACTTTTCAGCTATTATCAATACTGCTGCTGTTTACATTTGTGTACGAGTTTCTGTGTGAGACATATATTATCCATTCTCTGGGATATATACCTAGGGGTAGAATTGTTGGGTCATACAGTAATTCTATGTTTAACTTTTTGAAGAAGTGCCATATTGTTTTCCACAGTGTCTGCATCATTTTACATCCCCACCGGCAATGTATGATGAGACCCACTGCCTTTTAATTTCAAATTTCTAGGAGACAGTGTCTGGTAGACAGTGTCCCAGCTCAATCTCGGGATGGCTTCCCTTTGGATCAGATTTCTACTTCGCTCACTGTGGCTCAGGATGGGATAAGCAGTGGAGTGTGACATGGTACCCTCACGGAGAGGCCCACTGTGGCAGTTTTCAGAAAAGAAGGGGAGGTCTAACCCCAACCTCACCCCTAGCATATCACCTTTAGTGTAGTCTCAGTTACTGGAACTGATCAATTTACAATTTGTTATTTTTTTAAATTTTTCTCTTTGTTTGTTTGTATTTTTCCCATTCCCATTTATCCCCCTTATGCCCTGTTCCATCTCCACCCGCCCTTCTCCCTGACAATTTGTTGTTTTTAAGTTGAACTGAGCCTTGAACTTTTCTTTAAGACAAGGCACAGAACTCTCTAGTGGCTAGTAAAAAGCAACATGTTCACTTTGAACAGATATTTCTTACATCAAACCTGTGAGGCAAGTGAAAACTCCAACCCTATGTGGAGCTGTTAACTGATGTGCAAAATCATAAAGTGAATCAGAGACCATCCTGGAATTAGCATTTAGAACCTCAGTGCTACTGATTGCATTCTCAGGCCACTTGTGGGTTAGAACTGTAATTATTGTCCTTCTTTGGGATAATAATGGGAACCAAATTCCCATTCTTAATTCATGCCTTTGGGGAATTTGCCTTTGTAGTCAAAACCTCACTTACAATTTCCAAAATGAGTTGCTTTATAAAATCCCAGAATGCAGTCAAGCCCATCTATTTACTTTCTTACATTAACTTATTTGTTGCAGCAAAGCCCCAAACAGTCCTAAGAGAGATGTAGTTGTAAGAAAGAAAACTGATTATGAGGGAAAGACTTTAGGGTCATTGAGATTTATTTCCCCTATATGCAAAGTCTGAGTAATGTGTGCAATAGCCTGAGATCACCTTGGCATAAAGCATGGCTCACGTTTAAGCTGCTAATAGTGCAGACAGCACATGAGGGGAATAGTAAGTAAGGGATTCCCGCCACAGAAGGTTTAACACTCAGGAGATTAAAATGCTGCGATGGAAATGAGGCTGGCGGTGCGGCATTTTAACTGAGCATTACTCTGGAGCTTGTCCCCTAGTATTCAGACTCTCAAAAACTATTGATTTGGGTCCAAATGGGGAGAAGGAATTAACATTTGCCTTGTTTTCTGTGAAAGTCAAGATAAATGTATACCAACAACCTGAACCTGGGTTAGATTCTGTGTGTGTGTATGTGTGTGTGTGTGTTACACTATTAGTAGTAGGTGTAGAAACCTGAAAGTGAGAAGGAAGAAATGATAGTAAGCCTTACAGATAATTTTTATTGACTCCACCTTATTTCCAATGTACAACTATTCTTTGCTTTTTCTGGGGGCAAGGGGAAGGGGTTTTTCAGTTCTGTTTCCTAGATAAGGCCCTTTCTGAGAGGTGGAGTTGAGTGGCTGAGTGTCCGTGGACTAGCAATTTAAATGTTTATGTGAACCTGCTTCCCAGCTCACGGATTGTGGGCAGTGTTATTCTCCATGACTCCTGTCTCCAAGAGGCCCTCTAGACACAGCAGATGACACTGATGGATAGTCCCCACCTGGCTCTTTGTTGAAGCTCCATGTTGTACACGGAGTGGGCGAGATAGCCGATGCCTCAGTCAGAGTGGACAGCTAACAGGTCAGTAGAAGCTCAGCCCGAAACTGCTGTCACAGCAGCTTATTATAGCTTTTGGCTCTGATGTGGAGCTATAGCACTTTGTAATTCAGCAAATGCAGTGCCATGGGACTGCTCCATTGGGTGTAGCTGTAACCAGAAATCAGGTGATCCGGAGCCCAGTTCCAGCTGGAGCTCTGTAACCTTGAGAAGATTTCTCAGTGCTTCTGAGGCTGTTTCTTCATCTGCCAGGGCAGTGGAGTGGGGGTTAGACTTTCCTAACCAGTTTTGACTAGGTTAAAGTGTGTGAATGTACTTTGAGAATGAAAATAAAAAGTTTCCATACAACAAAGTTAGGCAGGTTAGAATTCCCTTGGGGACATTTCTCCTTCTGGGTTGGGAACTAATGTTCTCCTGAATCAGGTATTACATATTTTGTCTCATTGAACACCATTTTGCAGATAAGTTGACAAGCTCAGAGAAGATAAGTACAGTAACTTGCTCAAAGTTGCTCATTTGGTTGGTGCTTGGCAGAGACAAGACTAGAATAAGTGTGATTTCAAAGCTGTGTCTAAGGTATGTCATCCCTGTCTCATTGCTCAGCCCAGCACTTACTTCTGCATTGGCAACCCATCCTTTCTCCCTTGCTTCTATTACTTACCTGGTACATGACAATGGGCATATCAATGCCTTTGAGCCTGGTTCCTCATCTGTAAAAATAGAATTACTACCACTCACTTTGTTGACTTCTGTGAGGATTATGTGAGTTAATCTATGAAGAGTACCTGGTTGGGTGTGGGTACAGAGAAGGTGCCCCATCTCTCCCCACGTCTGGCCATCAGCCTCATCCCCGTTGCCCACTCTACAGTGCTCCTGAAACTCGGCATGTGCCTCAAGGCTTCCCATCTCCCCTCAGCTAGAACAATGACAAAATGTCACTGCACATTGTCTTTCTATTTTTACTGACATTAGAAAAGTTTTGAGAAACACTCTTAGAAATTTCCTGTGCTAGACACCTAAACGAGCTCTCTGGGGGAAGACTGCTCTTGAGTGGAGGGAAGGCATGTGCCCTGAGTTGTGGCTCAGTGAAACCTCAGGGCAGAAGTTTGTTCTTACATCAATGGTCATTTTCTCTGTACTTCCTTAATAGCTGAAAACATGGCACAGATATTTTCTCCTAGTGCTCATGATGAATCCCATTTAACATTTATCAATAAGTGAATATTGATAAAGTCTATTAATGACATTATTTCACTTTTAGTTGGTGATTTGTATCCACACATTTTACTCTCCTTCTTTCTACACAAGGTCCATTTGAAATGGCCAAAGAAAGATTAGGTTACATTTATAGCAGGGCTAGAAAACAGAAAACTATGCCACCATCAGGCCAGAAGCTTTAAGAAATTTCTACAAGATATGGTATCTACAAAACTAGATTTAGGGTCTTACTATATAGTAATGGGACACATTTATTTTATGATTTTTAAAAAAAATCTGTTATGGGTTGAGTTGTAGCCCTCCAAATAAATTCAAGTCCTAACACCTAGCACCAATGAATGACCTTGTTTGAAAATAAGGTCTGTGTAGATGTACTCAAACGAAAATGAGGTCATACTGGATTAGGGTGGGCCCTAATCCAATGATTGGTGCCTTTTTAAGAGAGGGATATTTGGACCCAGATACACAGGAAAGAAGGCCACGTAACAATAGAGGCAGAGATTGGAGTGGTGTAGCTGCGAGCCAAGCAGCAGCTAGGACAGCCAGCTACCACCAAAGGTTAGAGAGAGGCAAGGAAGGATTTGTCCCTAAAGCCTGAAGAGGGAGTGTGGCCATAATTTTGGACTTTCAGCCTCTAGAACTGAGAAAGTAAATTTCTATTGTTTTAAGTCACCCTGTTTGTGACAATTTGTTATGACAGCCTTAGGAAACTAATACAAGCATGAATGAAAACCTTAAATAATGGATTTAAGGAAGTACTGAACCAGATGCAATTCAACACATGTGAAGGAAAGACTCATCTGGAAAATAAGTGGGCAGGTTGTCCCAGCAGACCCCTGCATAATCTCCAAGCTCAGACTAACAGGGGCTTAAGTAAATGTAGGACACACCCGAACCCTGTTCATGACCTTGGGAAGTGGGCTCTTGACTCCACCATTGCCATGACCTACCATGTCAAGTAAAATGGATACATTATCACAGCAGCTTTGTATTGAGGAGAGCTGTGCCAGTTAGGGAAGGGTCTGGCTTGTGGGGGGCGACCATAAACACAGAAAGCCATCCAGTAAGCACAGTAGGCTAAGCAAGTAACTTTTCTTGCATATGCTCTTGCCTAACTTCTGGATACAAACTAGGCTGTCAAAATAAAGGTACAAAAATATGAAAATTTCCCCTTCTCCTTTGTCTGAAACTAAACAATTTGGGTAGAGAGCTCTAGTTTTTTTTTTTTTTTTTTTTGATAAGCCACCTTTCAAATCTTAAAACAGAAAAAAAATGTAGACATTCATTTGTTAAACTGAAGTTTTTGTTGAACACTTACTATGTGTCAAGCATGCTAAGATGATAGTTTCATTCAGAGGTTTACATTGTATGCAAAGACCTGAATGCAAGACAAAAGAGAACATAGGACAATTGAGGAGCTGCAAGGATGGGTAAGTAGGGAAAAACAACGGGGCCCGAGAAATTATTCAATAATTATTCAAGTTATTCAAACAAGGGAGGCCAGTCAGAGCAATCAGAGGAAATGACCCCTCTGAATGGATATATTCCAAGAAATCACAAGAAGAAAAGACTTAGGTGAATCACTATTTCCTTTTAATATTTCAATACAAGATTAGAGAAGACACTATATTTATGAAAACAGAACGAGACTAGAAAATATTGCCATAATATCAGAAATATTATCCTTAGATTAACATTTTAAATAAAGGCAGGGTAGAGAAAATTGAACCCTGAAATAAGTTGAATTGGTGAATTAGCTGAATGAGGTTGAGAAATTCTCCTAGGACGCAGAGGAAATATGCAAATGTAACCACGATGCATGTGAAGGAAAGATGTATGGGGAAAATCCAACAGGTCCAATATAGGTGTAATAAAAAATATCAAAAGGGAACAGCAGCTAGAGAAACAGTAACAATAAAGGAATGATAGAAAAAAAATCCTAAATTTAAACATTTTAGTCTTCAGACTGAAAGGAGCTATTTGGGAATCGGGTAGAATTAGTGCAGACTCCTATACTGAGGTAGAGCCTGATGCAGGTTCCTTCCTGCACTTAGGCAAAAACAACAGACAAAACAGACTATCTAGAAAGGGGGAAGTAACAGCATCTGCATACTATTTTTCTACCATACTAGTTGCTGGAAGACAGGGAATGACCTGTATGGAATTCTGAGGGAAAAGATTGTTACCCAAGAATTTTTTATTCAGTCCATGTGTGAAGGCAGTAGAAACATCTATCCTCAGATGATCAAAAACACATAAAGTATTCCTCTTCTTGAGAAAAATTTACTGAAGATGTCTAATAGTGATTCAAGAAAAGAACCAAAATAAATAATTCAAATTGGAGGAAGCCAGAGCAGCATAGAACTTTTTGTGTGAAGTGAAACCATTAAAACTTATTATTTGTATAAATAATTGCTGCTAAGGCCCTGACTGGTGTGACTTAGTTGGTTGAGCAACATCCCACAGAGCAAAAGGTTGCTGGTTCAGTTTCAATTCCCAGCCAGGGCACATACCTGGGTTGCAGGTTTGGTCCCCAGTCAGGGCAGGTATGAGAAGCAACCCATCGATGTTCCTCTCTCACATCGATGTTTCTCTCCCTCTCTTTCTCCCTCCCTTCCCCTCTCTCTAAAAATAGATAAATAAAATCTTTAAAAAATAATTGCCATTATGAATTTTATCATTATCAAATTTAGCAAAATATAAAAATGATAATAATCTGGACTTAAAAAATAGCTTATTAAGATATAAACTTTTGAATGTGGAGGAAGAAGGAGGAAATAAATAGGGGCTCTGTGAGAATATGAATTTTGTTTGGTTTGTTTACTATTTTATCCTCAGACTAACATAGTAAGTGCTTAATGAATGAATGAAAAATCTGCTAAATCTCTACAATCAATTAGAATTTAAACTCCCATGAATCAATAATAAGACTACCTGATAAAACGATGGAACAAAAACATAATTTGTAGGCAATTTGAGGAAAATAAAAGCCAAATGGCAAAGAAGAAAAGATGCTCAATCTAATTAGTAATCAGAAAAATACAAATTAAAATGACAAAGACATGCCAATTCCCATTTGGAAATCTAATTGCCAAAGATCAGTTGTCTGACAATACTAAGTATTGGTTACTATGTGGGGAAACAGGAACTCTCTTAGTCTGTTGGTGGGACTCTGTATTAGTCCTAATACTTTGAAGAATTTGGAAATATAAAGCAAAGTTGAAGTTGTGCATACCCTATGATTCTGCAATTCCACTCCTAGGTGTATACCCTAAAGAAACTCTTGCAAATATGACCCCCATGAACTCTTCCAAGGATTGTCATTAGATATTTGGAATAGTAAAAAATTGGAAACAACCTAAATGTCCATCAAAAGGGGGATAAATGAACTGTGGTTAATTAATACAGTTTAATAATATATATCAGTTAAAATTAATGAGCTACATTTGTGTTTTAACTAAATAACAAAAACATAGAACAAATTCCAGAAAAGTATGTATAGCATGCTAACATTCATGTACATTTAACAAGCACTCAAAGCCACACTCATGTTACTATAAATTGTGTATGTCTACACAGACAGCAAATAAGAGTAAAAAACAAAAACTAAATGGAAACATGCCAAATTCATGGTAGTGATCATCTCTAGGGAGGAGGGAAGGAGAGTTTTGAGATTGTGGATTAGAAAAAAGAACTTCAACTTCTTTTAAGAAAAAAAATTTGAAGCAAAGTGACAAAATGTTAACATTTGTTAATTCTGAATAGTGGATACATGGGTGTTTGTTATATTATTCTTGTACTTTTCTTTATTTTTAAAACCTTTCACACTCCTCCAACAGTGTTATAAATATCTAACCTTATGTCCTTACAACAATGATTCTGTTAGAAGATTGATGAGTTTCTAGGGGGAAGAGAGTGTATCCATGTAATTTCTGAAACGCTATTTTAAAAACAAAACTTCGTGTGTGTGCTGTGTGTGTGCATTATTTTTTGGAGAGGGTACAACTCTATCCCTTCCACAAACATTTGGGAATGTATGGGGGAAGATTTAGATGCGCACACTACTTGAATGTTGCTACTGGCAAGTCCACCCCTACACAAAAAAGAATCAACTAGTCCCACCCCAGCTAGGTGGCTCAGTTGGTTGGAGCATTGTCCTGTACACCAAAAGGTTGCAGCTTTGATCTCTGGTCAAGGCATATACCTGGGTTGCAGATTCCGTCCCAGAAGGGGTCTGTACAGGAGGCAGCCAATTAATGTTTCTCACATTGATGTCTCTTTCTCTGTCTCGAAATCTCTCATCAATAAACACATCCTTGTGTGAGGAATAAAAAAAATTGACCAGCCCCCAAAACCAACTACATCCTTTTGGAAAATATTGAATTAGGAATATATTCTGCTAAGGATAAAAGAAAACTTTATTATTAGTAATTTAAACACATAAGTGTTTTCATTTTCTTATGTAACAGGGACCTGGAGATTGCTAGTATAGGTTCAGTGGCTCAAGGGTATCAGGGCTCAGTTTCACTGTATTTCTTCTTTTTGAAAATTATATTGTACTGATTATGCTATTGCAATTGTCCTAATTTTTCCCTCTTTGCTCCCCTACACCAGTGCCACACCCCTACTCCCTTACGCAATCCCCGGGTCATTCATGTAAGTTCTTTGGCTACTCCCTTTCCTACTGTGCTTTACATCCCTTCAGCTGTTCTGTAACTGGCTATTTGTACTTCTTAACTCTCACCTCTTCATCCATTCTCCCCCTCCCCCCTCCCATCCGGCAACCTTCCCGTAACTAACTTCTTTTCCCTTGCTTTTAAGAGTCTCTCTTTAACTTTAACCTTTGGCATTGTTTCATTTATGAATACAGTATTTTATTTTGTTTTTTTACATATTTTTTATTATTGTTTAAGTACAGTTGTCTCCATTTTAACCTCATCACTCCCCCTCACCCTAGCCATCCCCACTTCCACCCCTTAATCCTACCCCCCTTTGGTTTTGTCCATGTGTCCTTTATACATGTTCCTGAAAACCTTTCCCCCTTTTCCCTCCATTATCCCTTCTCACCTCCCCTCTGGTTACTGTCAGTTTGTTCTTTATTTCAATGTCTCTGGTTATATTTTGCTTGCTTTTTTCTTTTGTTGATTAGGTTCCATTTATAGGTGAGATTATATGGTATTTGTCTCTCACCACCTGGCTTATTTCACTTAGCATAATGCTCTCCAGTTCCATCCATGCTGCCGCAAAGGGTAGGAGCTCCTTCTTTCTTTCTGCTGTGTAGTATTCCATTATGTAAATGTACTATAGTTGTTTGATCCACTCATATACTGATGGGCACTTAGGTTGCTTCTAGCACTTGGCTATTGTAAATTGTGCTGAAACAAACATTGGGGTGCATAGGTTCTTTTGAATTGGTGTTTCAGGGTTTTTAGGATATAATCCCAGTGGTAGAATTGCCAGGTCAAAAGGCAAGTTCCATTTTTAGTTTTCTGAGGAAATTCCATACTGTTTTCCACAGTGACTGCACCAGTCTCTATTCCCACCAACAGTGCATTAAGGTTCCCTCTTCTTCATATCCTCTCCAACACTTGCTGTTTGTTGATTTGTTTATGATGGCTATTCTCACTGGTGTGAAGTGAAGTGGTATTTCATTGTGGTTTTAATTTGCATCTCTCTGATGGCTAGTGATGCTGAGCATCTTTTCATATGTCTCTGGGCCCTCTGTATGTCCTCCTTGGAGAAGTGTCTGTTCAAGTCCTTTGCCCATTTTTTAATTGGGTTGTTTGTCTTCCTGGAGTGGAGTCGTGTAAGTTCTTTATATATTTTGGAGATCAAACCCTTGTCCAAGGTATCACTGGCAAATATGTTTTCCCATATAGTTGGTTCTCTGTTCATTTTAATGCTGTTTTCTTTAGCTTTGCAGAAGCTTTTTATTTCGATGAGATCCCATTTGTTTATTCTTTCCTTTATGTCCCTTTCTCTAGGGGACATATTGGTGAAAATATTGCTGCATGGAATATCTAAGATTTTCTTGCCTATGTTCTCCTCTAGGACTTTTGTGGTGTCACGACTTATATTTAAGTCTTTTATCCACCTTAAATTTATTTTTTGTACGTTGTAAGTTGGTGATCGAGTTTCATTTTTTTGCATGTAGCTGTCCAGATCTTCCAACACCATTTGTTGAAGAGGCTATTTTTACTCCATTTTATGCTTCTGTCCCCTTTGTTGAATATTAATTGACCATAGAGACTTGGGTTTATTTCTGGGCTCTCTATTCTGTTCCATTGGCCTATGTGTCTTTTCTTATGTCAGTATCAGACTGTTTTGGTTACAGTGGCCTTGTAATACATTTTGATACCAGGTATTGTGATCCCTCCTGCTTTGTTCTTCTTTCTCAAAATTGCTGCAGCTATTCGGGGTCATTTATGATTCCACATAAATTTTTAAAATGTTTGTTCTATATCTGTGAAATATGCTGTTGGTACTTTAATAGGGATTTCCGTGAATCTATAAACCGCTTTGGGTAGTATGGCCATTTTGATGATGTTAATTCTTCCTATCCATGAATTTGGTACATGCTTCCATTTGTTTGTCTTCCTTAATTTCTTTCTTCAGTGTTGTATAGTTTTCTGAATATAGATCTTTTACCTCTGTGGTTAGGTTTATTTCTAGGTACTTTATTTTTGTTGTTGCTATATCAAATGGGATTTTTTTCCTGATTTCTGATTCAATATTTCATTGTTGGTATACAAAAATGCCTTTGATTTCTGAAAATGGACTTTGTATCCCGCTGTTCTGCTAAATTCACTTATTAGTTCGAATAGTTTTTTGGTGGAGTCTATAGGGTTTTCTATGTGCACTATCATGTCATCAGCAAACAATGACAGTTTTGCTTCCTCCTTTCCAATTTGGATGCCTTTTATTTCTTTGTCTTGTCTAATTGCTGTGGCTAGGACTTCTGATACTATCTTGAATCAAAGTGGTAAAAGCAGACATACTTCTCTTGTTCCTGGTCTTAGTGGGAAAGCTTTTAGTTTTTGCCCATTGAGTATGATGTTGGCTGTAGGCCTCTTGTATATGGCCTTTATTATGTTGAGGAATGCTCCCTCTATTCCCACTTTGCTAAGTGTTTTTATCATAAATGGGTGCTGTACCTTATCAAATGCTTTTTCCACATCTCTTGATATAATCACGTGATTTTTGTGTTTCCTTTTGTTTATGTGATGTATTACAGTTATTGATTTGTGAATATTGTACCATCCTTGCACCTTTGGCACTTTAATAATGATGTGCCTTGGAGTGGGCCTCTTTGCATCCATCATAATTGGGACTCTCTGCATTTCCTGGACTTGCTTGTCTATTTTCTTCACCAAATTAGGGAAGTTTTCTTTCACTTTTTTTTGAGATAGATTTCCAATTTCTTGCTGTTTCTCCTCTTCTGGCAGCCCTATGAGGCAAATGTTGGACCTCTTAAAGTTGTCCCAAAGTCTGTTAATATTATCCTCGTTTATTTGGATTCATTTTTTCTTGTTGTTCTGAGTGGTTGTATTTTGGTTCCTTATGTTCCAAATCATTGATGTGATTCTTGGCTTCATCCATTCTACTGTTGTTTCCCTGTAAATTGTTCTTTATTTCAATTAATGAATCCTTCATTTCTGACTGGGTCTTTTTTATGCTGCTGAGGTCCTCACTGTATTCCTTGAGTATCCTTATAACCAATATTTTGAACTCTGTATCTAATAGATTGCTTATCTCCATTTCATTTAGCTGTTTTTGTAGAGTTTTGATTTGTTCCTTCATTTGGGCTACGTTTCTTTGTCTCCTCATTTTGGAAGCTTCCCTATGTTTGTTTCTATGTAGAAAGTAGAGGTGCTTTGAGTCCATGTCTTGGTAGCGTGGCCTATTATAGTAGGTGTCCTATAGGATCCAGTGGCATAGCCTCTGCTATCATCCAAGCTGGGTACTCAAGTCATGTCCTTTGTGCGGGCTGAGTACATTCTTCTCTTATAGTTGAGCCTTCATTGCTGTTAGCAGATCAATGGGAGGAATTTACTCAGGCCAGTCAGCAGCAAGGACTGGCTGTGACCACTTACCACCACCTCTGCCCTCTGTGGAGGATCAGCTGTGCAGGGGCAAGGTGGTGGTGCTCCGATGTGGTCTGTAGCTGTCCACTGGGTGCATTGGCCCTAGGGTTTCCTGGATGGTGCAAACCAAGGTCAGCCCTGACCTGTGTTTTTCCTGGGGCACCCTGCCTGAGTTATAAAGCAATCTGAGATGGCTGCTACTTGTGCTGGGCTTGGAGATTCCCAGGTGAAGCCACATTGTGACTCTAATCTGGCTGCCTATAGGGCTCCAGAAGCCAGCTGTTGCCTGTGTGATAGGATTTAGGAGCCAAGATCAGCCATTCTTATGGAAAAGCAGCTTGGGTGGTCCCATAGGCTGGGTGGGATAGATCCTCTGTTGATCTCCAAGGTGGGTCACACAGTGTTAGCTAGGTTGATGGAGTCTCAGATATGGCATAAGCCTACTGGCTCTGTTGGGGGAAGATTCAGCTAAGGGACAATGGCCTCTGCTCACCTCGATGACAGATACTTCGGCCTCTCCCTGTATACCACTGGTGCCATTCAAACTGCTACCCCAGTGCTGGAGCTCAGAGGGAGTGAGTCTGAGTAGTTGAGTCTGTATGTGGGTTACCCAAGAGGAACTGCTTAGGGATCCAGCAGCCTCTTCCACTGACTCAATCCCTGCTGGTTTTCACAGCCAAAAGTTGTGGGGACTTATCTTGCTGGCACCTGAATCTTGGGTTGGGGGTGCCTGGTGTGGGACTGGGACTCCTTGCTCCTGAGATATCCCTCCCGAATTTTTATCCATCTTTGTGTGGGGACAGTCCATTCCACCTCTATATCCCTCCTTCCAGTCTGGATAGATGTGGTTTCTTCAATTCTGTAGTTGTCAGACTTCCATTCAACTTGATTTCTGACATTCCTAAGTGAGGTTGTTCTATATTCTAGTTGTAATTTTGATGTGGTTGTGTGAAGAGGCAAACCATGTCTGCCTATGTCACCATCTTCTCACTGTATTTCTATTTGTCTTTTCCTCATAGCCCAGAACAGCTGCTAAAGCTCTAGCTATCAAATCCAGTGTCCAGACAAGAAAAAAAAAGGGCTGGACAAGAAAAGGGCAATACCTGTATTTGCAAAGCAAGACTTCCAGAAATCCTCAGTAACTTTCTATTTATATCTTGTAGTATTACATGGCCTTGCCTGCTGCAAGGGAGTTTAGATTTTTGGCCTTGCAGCCTTCACACTAGAGGAAAGCAAGGAAAAAGGAATTTGGAATGGGGTTAAGTAAGTCAATCCACAGTATTTGCTGCAAAAGTGAATAGGTAAAATTTTTATACAAAGATAAAAAGAGTGGGTTTATTAAGGTTCACTCAGGAAAACAGAAATTACTTTGAAAATTTACAACAAAAAGAATTTAGTGCATGAAATCGGTTACACAGTGGGGCTGGGTATGAAGAAGAGTAGAGAACCTAAGCAGGGAACAGTAATGCAGTGCAGAGATTAGCTACCTTAGGAAGCCACTGTCTACTCAACGTTAGAAGGAGAAGACAGAACTACTGGAATCACTTGGCAGAGGCTAGAACCAGGACAGAACCATTCAGCAGGAGCTGGAGCTGGAGGGGAAAGACAGCTACTGCAGAAAACACATGAGAGGAAGGGGGAATGAAATTCCCTGCTTATCCCCTTCTCCCACTGATTTATTCTATTGGCCAAACCCAGTGGGAAGCCAGCTGACAGTTTGTAGGGGTCTCACTGTGATGCAGAGCTGACAGACAGGGAATAGAGAGAAAACAGGTCCAGGATCAAACATGCTGGATTGAAATACAAGATACACCTCTAAGCTAAAGTAAAGGGAGCTATGGAAAATAAAAGTAAATAAGTGGTGAAAATTTTATATTTGATATTTTGAAATTTATATCAGATGATGTGGAATTCAAGGCAGGCCATTAAGTGAGATAAAGAAGGATTTTTTAATTGCTAAGAGGTATAATCCATGACAAAGATGGAGGAATCATTGGAACTTTAAGTGCTAAGTAGCATGGCAGCAAGTATATCTATCTAAACCTTTTATAAATACAAGGAGAAATCCATAGGAACTATAATTGTAGAAGGGACTTTAATCCCTATGATAGATCAAGCAGACAAGAGTAAATAAGGACGTTCAATAAGACTTCATATTAAGATGTATGGCAGCAGCCAAACCTGAAATCAGAGATATTCACAGCTTAAAGTGCTTTTATTAATACAGAAGAAAAATGAAAAGAAATGGATTCAATTATGGCTTCAACTCAAGAGGACATAAAAACAAACATTCAGAAAGCAGGAGAAAGGAACCAATAAAAACAAAAACAGAAATCAATACATTTAAAAGAAAAGTGGAATTGATAAATTGACAAAGAGCCTATTTCAAAAAGATCAATAAAAGAGACAAACTCTTGGAAAACCTTATTGCAAAAAAAGAGAAAAGCAAGAAAAGACTGAAATACACAACCTTAAAAATAAGAAATCTGGCCCTGGCTGGTGTAGCTCAGTGGGTTGAGCGCAGGCTGCGAACCAAAGGATCGCCAGTTCAGTTCCCAGTCAGGACACATGCCTGGGTTATGGGCCAGGTCCCTAGTGGGGGCCATGTGAGAGGCAACCACACATTGCTATTTCCCTCCTTCTCTTTCTCCTTCCCTTACCCTCTCTCTAAAAATAAATAAATAACATCTTTAGAAAAAAGAAATCTAGAAAATCCTATAGACTCCACCAAAAAACTATTCAACCTAATAAATGAATTTGGCAAAACAGTGGGATACAAAGTCAATATTCAGAAATCAAAGGCATTTTTGTATACTAACAATGAAACATCAGAAGCAGAAATCAGGAAAAAAATCCCATTTGATATAGTAACAAGAAAAATAAAGTACCTAAGAATAAACCTAACCACGGAGGTAAAAGACCTGTACTCAGAAAACTATACAACACTGAAGAAAGAAATTAAGGATGACACAAACAAATGGAAGCATGTACCATGCTCATGGATAGGAAGAATTAACATCATCGAAATGGCCATACTACCCAAAGCAATTTATAGATTCAATGCAATCCCTATTAAA